>VSMD01116267.1:0-25722 GCA_008750895.1 Mirza zaza | reverse complement strand
AGAGGAGAGGAGAGAAGAGAAGAGAAGAGAAGAGAAGAGAAGAGAAGAGAAGAGAAGAGAAGAGAAGAGAAGAGAAGAGAAGAGAAGAGAAGAGAAGAGAAAAAGTCTTATAGCTGCCTATCTTTGGCAGTTGGGGAGAGGTAACAGTTAAATGGACTCTCACACTTAACTGAGGGCCTTAAAGATAATGCTCCTGGCCTTGGACACAGGTCTAATATCACCAACATATGAACCATTTGCAAATAGTTGGTCAAGAAGAGCCCATTTATCCAAAATGAGAAATCAAAAATAAACCATCCAGAATATATACACACACACACATATATATATTTTACAAGAAAAGAAGGGGAAAGGAACAGGAAAACAAATGCAGGTGAACACTGATCAAAGAAGTATTTCCGTGGAGCAGATGAAAGTTTTGACCAAATCTCTTGCCATAGAATTAACAGTTAATGAAGAAATCTAGCAATAAAAGAAGAGTACAAATACACATACAGTGAGTGGAGTATTATTCAGCCTTAAAAAGGAAGGAAATTTGGACACATGCTAAAACATGGATGAATCTTGAATATATTGTGCTATGTGAAATAAGCCAGTCACAAAAGGAGAATGAGATAACACTTATACAAGGTATCTCACAAGAGCAGGCAAATTCACAGAGACAGAAAGTAGAATAGTGGTTGCCAGGAGTTGTGGAGAGAAGAATGAGAGTTAATGTTTAATGGGTACAGACTTCTGGAGATGGATAGTAGTGACGGTCGTGTGGCAGTGTGAATGTGCATATTGCCACAGAACTGTGCACTTAAAGATGGTTAAAATGGTAAGCTTTATGTTATGTATATTTTACCACATTTTTTTATCTTTTGTATTTCAGTGTATTATGGGGATACAAATGCTTAGGTTAAGTATATTGCCCTTGCCCCACCTGAGTCAGAGCTTCAGGTGTGTCCATCCCCCAGACGGTGCACACCGCACCCATTAGGAGTGAATATACCCATTCCCTCCTTCCCCCTCCCATCTGTCCAACACCCGATGAATGTTATTACTATATGTGCACTTAAGTGTTGATCAGTTAATACTAATTTGCTGGTGAGTACATGTGGTGCTTGTTTTTCCATTCTTGTGATACTTTACTTAGCAGAATGGGCTCCAGCTCTATCCAGGCTAATACAAGAGGTGCTATATCACCATTGTTTTTTGTGGCTGAGTAGTACTCCATGGTGTATGTATATCACATTTTATTGATCCACTCATGTATTGATGGACACTTGGGTTGTTTCCACATTTTTTAAAAAAAGACAAATGAGAGCACAAAGCAGAGATTATAAGACTCAAGAAGATGGAGAGACAACAAAAGGAATGAAACACGATGTGGCAGATCCCTAGGCAGGAAAGTGGCTTAAAAATAGAAGAAATAGAGTCAAAATTTGAAGTAGCACAGGGGCCACTAGATACTGATGAGAACACAAAAAGGAACACAGAAGTTAGATATGACAAAAGCAAGCAAAATGAATGAAAACAAATAGAATTTAAAACAATTAGAGGTAGATAAAATGATATCTAGGGAAGACAGGCAAAAGAGATCCAACATACAGTTATCCAAAATCTCTGTATAATCAATAAGAAAAAAATATTTGAAATATGGTTGAAGAAAATGTTCATTTTGAAAGGGCATGTCAGGTCTTAGGAAAAACTGACACATAATAGTCAACACTGAGACATATCCTAATATAACTGCTGAACTTTAAAGATGAAAACAAAAATTCTTTGAACAATCAGGCGAAAACAATGAATCATCAGTGAAGGCGGAAAAACAAAGCAGGCTGACATCAGACTTCGCTATGATAATATTCAGTTCTAGAAGACAGTGGGGAAATGCCCCTAAAATCCTGCAGAAAAGTATGACCCAAGAATTTTATATCATCTACATTGTTATTCAAATATATAGGCAAAGCAATCTTTTAACAGTTGTGAACTCTGTGGAAATACTTGGAAAATATTTGCAATTTATATCATAGAGCTCCAACATTTTTTTAATCTATAAAGATTATTTTTTTAAAAACCCCAAAACTATAGACAAACCAACAACTCAGAAGATAAATGGGCAAAGAATGTGAACAGTTCACATAAAATGAAATACAAAATGGCTTTAAAATATATATGAAAAGATGCTCATTCACAGTGAGAAATGCAAATTAAAATGAAACTGAAATATTATGGTTAACCCATCAAATTGGAAAAATTAACAAAGCTTGGTAACACTCTGCATTAATGAGAGTGTGTGAAAAAGGCATTTTCATATATTGTTGCTAGACACAGAAATTGGTACAACTTCTATGTAGGGTAATTTGGCAACATTTATCAAAATTACAAACACACACTCTTTGAATCAATAATTCTACCTCTAGGAATTTATCCTATAGATTACTTACATATGTGCAAAATGACATGTGTACAACATAAGTCTTTGAAGCATTATTTGTATTCACAAAAGACTGGAAATAACTTAAATGCCCATCAATGTGAAGCTGATCAAATAAATTATAATGCATCCATTCAACGGAGTACTATGCTGCCAAAGTCAGAGGGCAAATTTTTTACTGACATGTAATGAGTTCTAAGTATAGTTTAGTGGGAAAAGAAACAAAGCTTTAGAGTATATAGAATGTTATCATTTATATAAAAGGAAGGGAAAACTGTATGTACATATTTCCTCATATTGCACTGAAGGATGTAAAAGATTTTGGTAATATGAGTTGCCTCTGGGAACTAATGAGGGGAACTAGATAGCTGGGTTGGAGTTGAAAAGGATTTATTACTGTGCACTTTTAAATTACCAGAATTTTGAAACATGGGAATTCATTACCTATACATAAATAAATAAGCAAGCAATGTGTAATTCTGTTGTTTACATGTAATCTCTTTTCAGGGAATCTGTGAACCTCCTTAGCTAGGACAGGCTAATGGAAATATCCTTGGCCTGGGCTGCCTCTTCTTTGGCCAACCCACTCCTGGGCTATCTACCTCCCTCCCCAGAGACTTACCCTATTCATAGTCCCAGGATAGCCTGAGTCAGAATGGTGCTTCCTTGCATCGAGGCTTTTAAGACTCATTTCAAATAATTCCCGTGCTTATTCACATTCAAACATTAAAAACTTTATGAACAGAAGTCTTCACAAAGTTCTAACTATGTCTATTTTTTAGTTGCATTGAACTTCAGAAGTATTCCTTCTATTTGTTTTAGGGTCTACCAAAATGAAAATGCTTCCCTTCTCTGGGATAACTCATATTTTAATTCTTTTATAACAATGAGACAGAAATCCGGGATTCTAAAAACAGGAACCAGTCAAAGGTAATTAAATGCCCTTTTATTTTTCATTAAATTCAATGTCCAAATAATAATTATATTTAGCCATACTCTTTTCAGCTGTTTGCTTCAAAGTGGAAAACTTTAATTATCCAAGCAGTCCTGGGCCCTGAATTTATGTAACTCATTCCTGACTAAAAGTGGACTGTACAGGGAATATCAGAAACCTACAGGTAATCCCTGTACAAGTATTTCTAGGACATTGCTCTAGCAAATTGCAGGGCTGTCCTGAGCCCATAATTTTTTTTTCATTATTAGAGATGAGGTCCCACTCTGTCACCCAGGCTAGAGTGCAGAGGTATAATAGCTCATGCAGCCTTGAATTTCTTGAACTCCTGGACTCAAACGGTCCTCCTGCTACAGCCTCCTGAGTAGCTAGGTCTACAGGTGCACACCACCACACCTGGCTGATTTTTAAAATTTTTATAGAGATTAGGTCTCACTATGTTACCCAGACTAGTCTTGAACTCCTAGCCTCAAGGGATCCTCCCACCTCAGCCCTCCAAAATGAGGGAATTACAGGCATGAGCCACTGCCCTTGGCCCGGATACTTTTTTTTTTTTTTTTTTTACATATACACAAGAGGACTTCAAAAAGTTCATGGAAAAATGGAGTTAAAAGATAAAAATTAAAAATATTAACTTTATTTCTCAACATAAAATCCAAGTTCAAGATGCTTTTGTAAACTATGATACAGCCATTTAGTCCATCCTTAAAGAACTGAGGGTCCTAGGAATTTAACCATGTCAATGCAATCTTTTTCATATTATCAATTGAAGAAAAATAAGTGCCCTTTTATTTTTTAAGATATCTTCTTTAAAGAGAAGTCAGAAGGAGCCAAATCAGGACTTTAAGGTGAATGCCTAATAATTTCCCACTGAAACTCAAAAAAAAAAAAAAATGCCCTGGTTTGACAAGAGGCATAAGCAAGAGAATTGTGGTGGAGAAGGAGTCTCTGATGAAGACTTCGTGGGAGTTTTTCTGCTAAAGCTTTGGCTAAATTTCTCAGAACACCCCTATAATAAGCAGATGTTATCGTCCTTTGGCCCCAAAAGCAAAATGCCTTGAGCATCCCAAAAAACTGTTGCCATGACCTTTGGTCTTGACTAGTCCACTTTTGCTTTGACTGGGCCACTTCTTCCTCTTGGTAGCCATTGCTTTGATTGTGCTTTGTCTTCAGAATATACTCGTAAAGCCATGTTCCATTTCTGTTATAATTCTTGGAAGAAATGCTTCAGGATCTTGATCCCACTTGTTTAAAATTTTCATCGAAATCTCTGCTTTTGTTTGTAGCTGATCCGGGCTCAAAGGTTTTGTCACCCATTAAGTGGAAAGTTTGCTCAACTTTAATTTTTCATTCTGAATTGTGTCAGCTGAACTAATTGAGATATCTGTGGTGTTGGCTATCGTTTGTGCTAATAACTGTCAGACTTCTTCAATAGAACACAAACAAGACAAATGTTTCCTTGCAAATTGATGTGGATGGTCTGCCACTGCAGTATCCATCTCCAAAATTGTCTCATACCTTCTTAAAACTAGTTATTCATTTGTAAATTGCTGGTTTCTTTGGGGCATTGTCTCCATAAACTTTTCATAAAGGATCAATGATTCACCGTTCTTCCACCCAAGCTTCACCATAAATTTGATGTTCTTGCTTCAACTTTAATAGAATTTGCATTGCTCTGATAGGGGCTCTTTTCAAACTGATGAAGTCTTGTCCTTCCTAGTGCCTCAAACTAGATCCTGTTCAGACATGTTCTATCAAGTTAGTAAGAGTTTATTTTGGTACAAAAAAATTTTAAATGCATGCATAGTTTTTTCATCATATGCATTTTCCATGAACTTTTTGAAGACCCCTTGCATATATAATCTTTTTTGAGGTAGAGATTTTAGCCACCTAATGAAATTTACTTACAATTTCCTGATACCCTATTAAGCCTTCACCAATGGCAAAGTCCCATTAGATCTGTCTGTGCTAAAGCGCATTTGATATTAAAACACAAGGAAATGTCTCTGCCTAAGTAGATTAAGGAGACATAAATCAAGCAAGTCAGATTTCTAAACAAGAGAACTTCAAGCATGGAATTTGCATATATTATTCATTCTTACGCAAACATGCAGATTATTGCTCAGTGAACTTTGGCCTACCATGCTTAGAAACAATGGTTGTAACATTAGCATTCCTCTTTCCATAACAGCTGCCAGAAAAATTTCAGGTTCCATTTGGGGATTTTCATAGTAATTCCTTTCTAACACCCTCCAATATCCTTTCTCTAAAAGGCCACTTGGAACTTTGTAAGAGGAATGGTTTCCTTTGCCTCTGTGTGGCAAGTTTCTGTTCTGCTCTGTGCGCTCCGTGTCTATTCTCTGTTGGCCACTTTTCCCTCTCAGCTTAGCTTCTGGCTAAAAGAGTAACTTCCAGGTCAAATTTAATTGATAAAATTAAACTTTTAATTTGAAAAAGGGTTAAGCACTGCAAAGAAGCAATGGAATCTGTGCTGTATTCTGTGCAACAGTCTTAAACACCCTCTATTTCACTTGGCTGTAGCTTTCTAGGGTTTTGTGATCAAATTGTTCAAGTCTGCTTATGTTCTACAATGTGGTCTATTTGAGTCATGTTGTTGCCCACTTTGATTCAGTGCCTTTGTCCCTTCATGGCCATGTCTGCATTTTATTTATCAAAACGAAAAGTAATTTCTTATTGTCCTTAAATTTTACTCAGTGGGGGTGAGATGGAGTGGGAGGTGTTCTTCTCTCCTTGGATGCACACCTGGAAAAGGCTTATCACTTTTCTAACCACTCTAAGGTACTAGAAAGACCTATGTCATTTAAACCATAAATACGGTTTCAGTTCAGAAATTAGATACCCATATCCATAAATAATCACAACTTTGAACTTCATTTAATGTTCACATCTGCTTTTGATACAGGGACTAGGACACATAGACTGTATTAGTTTCTTATTACTGCCATAACAAATTACCACAACTTAGTGGCTTAAAACAACACAAATTTATTATCTTACAGTTTTTTAGGTCAGAAGTGTGACATAGGAAACTGTTTCCTTGCCTTTCCATCTTCTAGAAGGTATCTTCATTATTTGGCCTCATGGCTCCCTTCCTCCATCTTCAAAGCCAATAACATCACATCTCTCTGACACTTCTTCTATCACCACATCTCTCTCTGACTCCATCTAGAAAAGCTTCTCCAGTTTTAAGGACTCATGTGATTAGATTGGACCCACCTTTATAATCCAGGATAATTCCTCATCTCAAGATCTATAACTTAATCACATCTACAAAGTCCCTACACCACTATCCAAGCCAGCACATCATTTCTCACCTATATCTCACCTGGATTATAGCAATAGCCTCTTATCTGGTCTCCACTGTTATAATTTTGTCCACTATAAATAATTATCCTTACAGCAAAATCAAAAGTTTTGCCTTGTACACTTTAAGTTTTAGATGCCTATTAGACAACCAAAAGGATTTCAAGTAGTAACCAAGCATATAGATGGATCTTAAATTCTGGAGCTCAAGGAGAGGTTTCAACTGGAGATATAAATTTAGGAGACATTGCCGTATAGATGACATTTAAAACTATGGAGCTGGAAAAGATAACCAAATGAGTGACTATAGATAGAGAAGAGACTGAGACCCAAGTCCTGGGGCTCATTTAGATATTTCAACAAGGAAGGAGTCAGTAAAGACTCCGAGTCTATCTGTGAAATTGGAGGAAAACTAAGAGCATGTGGCTTCCTGGAAGTCAGATGAAGAAAGTATTTTAGGAAGAATAATCAGCTGTGCCCAAAACTGCTGAGAAGTTGAACAATATGAAGACTGACCATGTGGACTGCCAGTGAATTTGGCAAAATGGAAGTAGTGTTCTCAGCAAGAGTAGTTTCAGTGGAGTAACTACAGGACTCTAACAGGAGTGTGTGGCAGCCATGGAAATGTATCACTCAGATCTCCTCCTTCAGGGAGCAGAGTGAACTGACAGCCCAGCTGAAGCTCCTGGAGATCCACTACTGCATTTGTGCTGAAACCAGGTTTACCCTAGGCAGCTCTCAGCTAGTGACTGAACATGGCTGGATGTTAGTGTAGGCCCATTCCTGTGACAGGCAGGACTGCTCTAATGGTCAAGTTAGGCTTAAGGACTCCCCATCAGCCTCACCAAAACTTTCTTAGACCTGTACTGCAGTCTGAGACTCTTCCTCCCACCCTCCTTCCTTCTCTCCTCTCAAAGGCATTGCTCATGCACAGTGGTTTAAAGGCTCTCCCCAACTACTCCTGCTACCCCATTTATCCTCCACAGGCACTTCCCCCTATAGATATCTTATCCATCTAATCCCATCCTGGTGTCCGCTTTTCACAGTACCAAACTAACACAGAGTATATTAAGAAAGGAAATCAATATTAGAAAGAGGAGCAAAAAAATTATACCTGGTGGGGGAATATGAGGTACAGGTGTGTTTTTGTGACATCTTGTAGGTGTGTACTATTATAGCATGATTATATGTTGATCAGAATTATCCAATAGAAAAGGACAAACTATCAATGTAGGAGACACAGAGGATAATTCCAGGAATAAAGGACTGGTATAGACAAAAGGGAAAATGATCCAGTGCAAAAAGAGAGGGGTTAGCCAGCTTCTCACATCTTCTCCTCTATACCTCCTCCATAGTTCTTCAAAGCCAGAAAGATGCCTTCCAGGGCAACCATTCTTTAGCATGCATCACCTCATTTGATCCTCACAACTGTCCTGTGAATTGGCAAGCTTTAGCAGTATATGCACAAGAGGTGAGAAAACTAGTGTTCATATAGCTTCAGTGGATTTTGAGGATTTCTGTGATTAGGAAAGAGTAGAGCTGAGAGTTTATTTCTTCTGATCCCAAGGCCAGTATTCTTTTTATTACTATACTCTGTTGCCTCTGAGAAAAGGTCAGAGGTTGGCTGAAAAGTATAGAGAAAAGGGTAGACAGAGAATGAATACACTAGAGTGTATTGAGTGTATTGAGTGTCAGTACCGGGAAAAATTAGAGCTCATATTCAGGAGTTCCAGGCTATTCAATAGACACAGCCATAGGCAGAAATAAAATTAGAAGTCAGGCAGTCCATCTTACTGATATATAATTCTGAAGACGCTCGATGGCCAATACAAAATCCAAGTATATGACAACAAGGCAAATGATGGAGTACTTCAGACCAAAACAAGAAGGTTCAAAGATGAAAGTAGGAAGGAGTAGTCAGGAGAATTCCTGAGTCCCTAGAACAGGCTGCAGGCATTTTTATAGGCTGTAGTGCAGAAGGCAACCATTAGGGTATTGAGTTAGCAGGGCTGTAGGCATATTAGAATTCAAAGATAAATTTACAGTTTCTGGCACGGGAGACCATATGGATGCACTCAAAAATAAGAATAGTAAGAGACAGCACAATAAGGTGGAGGATGGGGTGAGGTAGAGGCAGATGACTAATTCCTCTTGATAGATGATAGTGTTTTGATGGGAGAAGATGCCCCTCTGGATCTTAGGGAACATATTTGATTGGTCTAACGATGAGGTATAACTAGTATCATTTCTAAAAGTTCTTTAGTCTGGGGAAGGGTGCAGAAAAGGAGATTTAAGTAGACCCTAAGGATTAGGAAGGAAAAGGTCTTTTGTTTGTTCCTGCATTCCTTGATCACGGTAGTGAATAATACATCCTTCCAAACTTGTTTAAGCTTTAAAATGCTTAATTTTTATGCTCTTATCCCAAATGTCTTCTTTTTATAAAAATAATTTGTTTTTCCCATTACAGGAACATAAACATTAATAGTCCTCACTTCACATTACACAACCTTCCTGTACATAAAAGCCAGTCAATCAATTCTACCAGTCCATCTCTCCCTGTCTACCTTTCCCCCCTTCCCTCCCTACTTCTTATAAGCATGCTCTAGAATGTGAGTATTGGCCCCATATTTTTCTTCATAAACTCTATCTTCCTCATGAAAGGAGGATTAGCCATCAAGGATATATAATGGAGGGAGAGAGAGAAGAGCTCTTAAGATCCACCACAAAAGAGCAAAACCGCATTGATGGTTATAGACAGGAAACGACAGAGAGGAAGCTAAACTGTGCAACCTACAAGTCTATAGCTTCAGCTGGAGTTCCACTGGTGCTCCACCTTTCAGAACCCTGGGCAGGATGAATGAAAGATGACCATAAG
This sequence comes from Mirza zaza, assembly GCA_008750895.1. Taxonomy (NCBI): domain Eukaryota; kingdom Metazoa; phylum Chordata; class Mammalia; order Primates; family Cheirogaleidae; genus Mirza; species Mirza zaza. The sequence continues at coordinate 16,149 of VSMD01116267.1, read as the reverse complement.
GATGGAACCAAAGTATATAGAATATATATGCAAACAACTATCCTTTAGTTCAAATTGTTCACAGACTATTTAAATATTTTATCTCTCTCTCTCTCTCTCTCAGACCTGGTCTCTGCTTCCCAAATATAGCTGAGGCCCATCTACCCTCTGAACAGGAAGGAACTTTCTAGTCATACAGGCAACCTCTACCTTTTGACACTATTTTGCTACTGCATTTGTCTTAGGATTTTCTACTTTAGATTTTGTGCAATTTATACTGATTGTCTTAATTTGCTCAGACTAAATTAATCATTTTCCATTCAAATCCCTTGTGCTCTGAACTAAGCTTCTACCTATATTATGAGCTATGCAATGGCAGAGTTTTATCTCCATGATCTGTCACAGAGGAGGATTCCCCCCAGAATACTGGATGAAAGGGTAGAGGGATTAGTGGATGGATGGATGTATTATTCTCCTTTCTCTACTTATTGATGCCTTACCTCAAATGTTCCCTTTTTCATGAAGCCATTCTTGATTTCATTTATTTGAACTCTAAAGGATTTTATGTCCTAGGACACTTATTCCATCTTGGATTTTTGTTTGTTTGTTTGCTTGTTTGAGACAAAGTCTCATTCTGTTGCCTGGGCTACAGTGTATCATCATATCTCACTGCAGCCTCAAACTCCTGAGTTCAAGGGATCCTCTTGCCTCAGCCTCCCACGTAGCTGGGTCTATAGATGCACAGATAATTTTTTCTATTTTTGGTAGAGATAGGGTCTCACTATTGCTCAGGCGGATCTCAAACTCCTGACCTCAAGCAATCCTGCTGCCTCTGCCTCCCAGAGTGCTAGGATTACAGGCATGAGCCAGTGCATCCAGCCTGAAGTAATTTAATCTAGAGTAATTTGATTCTCATAATATCCCTGCAAGGTAGGCAGAACTGGTATTCTTGCCCTCATTCTGTTGATCAAGAAACTGAAGTTAGAGAAATAGCATGGGGGAATTGCAGGAGAATGATTACCCAAAAACCCAATGAGGTCCAGATGCTTATATACCCTTTTTTGTAGTGGAAGGGGGAGATGGGGGTGTAGCAATTTTGAGGGGTAGTAAATTATTTTTTTAGGGGGAATGAATGAACCCAATGTTTATTCAGTGATTAGTAAATAATTCTCTTTGGGAATTGAATAGGACCTCAAAACAGACAATAGTTTGGGATGAAGTACATCTGGGCTCTAGGTGTGGTGTTTGATTTTCAGTCTCTTCCTCTGTGATATGAGTTTTAATTTTCTCTAGTAAATTAAATTTCAAGGAATGGATCTGGCTTCGAGACAGATAAGGGAACTTCAGAGAATGGCCTCATCGGGTGCTCTGGGTCTTGTCCCTTATTTCTCAGTGTTTGGTGCTGGCTTAACTTGCTTAGCCTTGCTTTTTGCAAATTAATTTCTGGAATGACCTAGATTTGCATCCATATGGTCAACTCTCCAGTACATTCCTGTCCAAAGAGAGGGATAGAGTTCATCTTTTTTCATTCTATATTATCCATTGCCCACCCAATGTCAAGTGGCTAACGAAGTTAAGGGAATGTATGTTGGGCTGAGCATTTTAGAAGGTGCAACCTTTCTGATTATGGGGAAAGTGGTGAACAAATCTTAAGCTTTCCATTTCATGGTAATAAACAGATTCTTAATTTCTTTAGCTGCTGAAATGTTTTGAATGCATGGTTTTATTCACTGCCCTTCTATCATAATATATAACCTAATGAGGATAAGGAGAAATATAGAAGGGTGAACTAGACTTATTTAAAAATTTGAAACTATAATGCTGAAATTGTGAGTCTACTTTCACTCAACTTTGAAATGCGAAGGGAAAATAGAGAACAAAAAAGGAATGAGGAGCAAGGCGCAATTACTCATATTTGGATGTTTTTATCATTCATTGCTTATTGAGCACCTGATACCATGTCTGTACTGCATACTGAGAGGAATTCAAAAATGACAAGTCTTAGTCTTACCTTCTAGGAGCTTACAGTCTAGTATGGAAGAGAAAAAAATTCAACTGTTTACAAAATAGAGTCTAATTCAAAAAGGAGTGAAATGAGTAAGGTGTAGTAGGAGTAGAGAGAAAAAACCAATCCACTCTAATTATGTGAAATTAGGAAAAACTTAGTGGTAGAAACAAAATTTGAGCAGTGTCTCTGAAGGTACATGAGATTTAAATGCTATGTCAATGTTCTAGGAAAGTCTGTCCAGGGTTCTGGAACTGTGTTAACAAAAAGAGTGTGGCTGGAACAGTTACCTGAACAAAATAGCCAGAAGGAAGCACAGATCAGAGGCTTTTCTCACTAGACTGTGGGGAAATGTTAGGTAGATAGTGAAGTATTCCGGATCTCCTAGGGACGAAAGTGGGTGCTGTTGTCTCCATCTTGGTCCTGCCCCACCCTAATTCTCCATACCTGGGGGAGAAGGAAATATCTTACAAATCTGCCAGTCAGAACTTGGCATAATAGTTGCAAAAGAATGCAAAGAACTCTCTAGCCCATGGCCAAGCCATATGGGTACCATAAAAAGTCTGGAATGTGACCTAGAACCCACATGCGCAGTTAAGGCTCAGGTCATGTGACTCCCAACTGTCCAATCAAATGGTTCCATGGTGATCTCTGAACCACAAGGGAGATCCTATCCAGGCACTATAAAAAGAGACACAGACCATAGCCAATCTCTCTTTGCCCTTCCTTTTGCTTGTCCTGCTGCAACAATGGGTCCAGTCGTCATCTGTGGCGTACGTACCATGCTCTGTAAACCTACATCTTGCTCTTGCCCTATAATCCTATCTTTCTCTTTTGGATAAACCTTATTTTTATGCTTGCCTGAGTTTGGTGCGTCTGGCCATTCTTCAGCCATGAGCACACCAAGAACCGACATTCCAGACTAAAACCTGGCAGAACCACTGATGCTTCTATCCAGATAAGAGTCATAATTAGGCCGGGCGCGGTGGCTCACGCCTGTAATCCTAGCTCTCTGGGAGGCCAAGGTGGGCAGATCGTTTGAACTCAAGAGTTCGAGACCAGCCTGAGCAAGAGCGAGACCTCATCTCTACTATAAACAGAAAGAAATTAATTGGCCAACTAATATATATAGAAAAAAAATTAGCCGGGCATGGTGGCACATGCCTGTAGTCCCAGTTGCTTGGGAGGCTGAGGCAGCAGGATTGCTTGAGCCCAGGAGTTTGAGGTTGCTGTGAGCTAGGCTGATGCCACGGCACTCACTCTAGCCTGGGCAACAAAGTGAGAATCTGTCTCAAAAAAAAAAAAAAAAAAAAAAGAGTCATAATTAGAGTTGCATAGATGAATTTCACCACAATATGTGGGTTGACTTGGAATGGGAAGATTAGAGGAGGATATCATGCACTACTAGACTGCCTTTTAAAGTTTATATTCTTACTCTCTCTTTTAAAAGAGTGGCAACTTGGAAGAGTGGAAAAATCACTTGATGTCTGAAGGCGTTCTCTGGCTGTGCTTCTTACTAGCTCTGTGACATTGGGCACATTACTTAATATCCGTACCCTCGGTGTCTTTTCTTAATATCTATCGTGTAGGGTTGCTTTGGTAATTGAGATAAGCCTCAGAACACAATGTTTAGCACAAAATAAGTGCTCAGTGACTGTTGGTTTCCCTTCTTTTCTAATACAGATTTTAGAAGTGTTTATGTCTATGACTATTAACACAGCTTGAGTTAATGAACACCCACATATTTCATGTCAGTATTTTAGATGGTGCTAAAATCTGTGCCACAGAAGGCTGAATTGCACCACATTTGCATCTGGGAGAATAAATTTACAATCAGGAGATTAACAGGTACTTTGGGTTCTCAAGATAGTCTGAGTTTATTCAACATTCTTTTAACCAATATTTACTATGCCCTTGCACGTGTCCGTGACTACAAGGAAATACAAAAGTAGATACAAGTCAGTCCTGCTCTCAAGGAGTTCAGAGTCAAGTAGGAGATATTTCAATACACAGGTCATCAAAAGGGTTTATGATAAGTACTAGTCGTTTATACAGATTGTTTCCGGAGCACAAAAGAATGTGTAATTAGCTGGCGTTTCCAGAGGTAAGGAAAAGATTCACAAGGAAGCAATCCCTTTAGATTAGTCTAGAAGTGTTAGTTGTAGTTCACCTGTTGCACAGGTGGAGGAAGAACATACCAGGCAGGGGGAATAGTGAGTCAAAATAGAAAGAAGGGAGGGATTATATTGGGCTGCATTTAACTGAAAATGCCAATAATAGTGTTTTAAACAAAGTTGGGGTTTATTTTTCCCATGTACTGGGAAATCTAGAGGGAGGCAATTTTTTGGCATTGATTTAGTGGCTCAATGTGTAAGGCCCTAGGTCTTTGGATTCTTCTGTCCTATCTCTAGGGGGTTTAAGATGGTTACTTCAACTCCAGCTTTCAAGTTCCACACTTCATAGGAAGAAGGAAGTTGCATGCTTGTACAAAGAAAGTAGAACTTTTTTAGAAATCCCCAGCAGAATTACATTTAAACCTCTTTGGTCAAGGTGATGTTATATAGCTGCATCTATCTCCAAAGGAAGCTGGGAAATAGAAGTTTTCTTTATTTATTTTACCCTTTTTAAGCTATACACAAAATCAACCCCAACAAAATTAAAATTCTCTTTAAAAAAAAAAAAGAGGATCATCTATTAGGTATAAGCAACTCATTCTTTGCTAACACGTATTTAGAGGATGACAAATAATTGGTGTAGCCAGATGATGGAATTTCAGATAGGATTGGCAGGAGAGACTGCAAATGAAAGCAGAACTGAGCCAGGGACAAATCTGAAAGTTGATTTGTGCAAACTTTTTTCATGAGAAGATATATTCAGAATTCCATGATGGGATATCAGGAACATTTGCCTGGTTACAGACACAGGGCTGCAGGAAAAGAAAGTTCCTTGTTCCCATTGCATTTTGGCCAATCAGAAACCTCCCATGTCCTGGAAATGTAGCCAAGAGCGGGGTACCTGCAGGATATACTGACTGTTTTGCATGGGCTGCATAAGACCCCTTTTTATCCCATGCCTTGCTAATGATAAAACTCACCACTGATAATATTCATTTGTCTTTCACTCCTTTCTTTCTTTCTTTCCTTTTCTTCTACTCCTGTTTTGCTTTGAATTTACACCAGTGTATGTCCCAGTGAGTCCATTTCTTCTCCCTTCCCCTGCCACTTTTTTAAAATTTGAGAATATTACAGGGGTACAAATGCTTTGGTTACATGAATTGCTTTTGTAGAGTTTGAGTCAACGTTATAAGTGTGTCCATCATCCAGGTAGTGTCATTGTACCTTGTGTGGACTCTTGCCGGGAAGGCATTTTTTTCTCTATTTTAAAATGCCTTCTCAGCAAGATTCCTCCACACTCATGACTGAGAACCAGGTATGGTCATTTCTAGGCTCCAAGGTTTCTGAGATTTAATTGTGCTTTTATATTTTTCAACATTCCATAATTCTGTCACGTCTTTGCAACTCCACTCCCACTCATCCTGGATGCTTTTTCAACAGTTGCTTGTAAGAAACTCTTTTGAGCATTCTCCCCTTCTCCCTCTTTCCCTTTTCCTTTCCGTAGCACTCTTATCCTCTCTGGCATAAGGAAAGGTCAAGAGTTTAGTTACCTTTAGAATTAAGTGCTTCCTATTAATAATACCTGATAATCCCCCTCCTACTACCCAACTATACCTATATCCTATATTATTGGTAGAAGTAATAGCACTTGATGATTCTTTATCTTATCTCAAAAGTAATGCCTGTTTACTGTAAAAAAAAAATGTTTAAAATACAGATCAACCAAAAAAGAAATGAGAATCATCCATAATATTTGGTGCCTATTCTTTCTTTTCAGTCTTTCTTTTATGCATCTAGATTGCGTACATTTTTAATGGTGTCATTCTCTACATATTGCTTTGGAACCTGTTTATAGTCAATAATGCACTATAATAATTTTCCAGTCATTCTTTTTAATTTTTATTTTTAATGTTACTAAAATGATATATTTGTATAAATAGTTCTAAAATTAAATAGTATTATAAGACATAATGAGAAGCAGCAGCAGTCCCCTGCCCCAGCCCTCCTCATCCTTGGTTTCCATCCCACAGGGTCAGACACTTGCAACTGTCTTGTTTCTCCTGGAAATATATCGAAATATTTGTAAATAATATGCCTTCATAATTATTGTTGGGTTTTAAGCTATAGACACTGAAGAATGTCTTCAGTGATGGAAAACAAGGACTTAGAACTTACGAACTCTTCCTCCAAAATGCACACTTATTTTCCCTGCTCTTGGAATTATATAACAATTTTTACCAAATCACCATTTAGTGTTTACCTTAAAACAACAATGTGAATGTATTTAATGCCACAGAACGTCACACTTTAAAATGGTTAAAATGATAAAATTTACATTATGTATATTTTACCACAAATGTTTCTGGGTTTTTTTTTTTTTTTTAATCACATTAAAAAAAACACACACACAAGCTGCAAACAAAACAAAACAAAAAAACATGATATCAGCGTTGTTCACAGCCGGGCATGGTGGCTCTCACCTGTAATCCTAGCACTCTGGGAGGCTGATTAGGGAGGACTGCTTGAGCTCAGGAGTTTGAAACCAGCCTGAGCAAGAGTGAGACCCCATCTCTACTAAAAATAGAAAAAAATTAGGCGGGCAACTAAACATAGAAAAATTAGCAGGGCATGGTGGCTGGTGCCTGTAGTCCCAGCTACTCAGGAAGCTGAGGCAGGATGGTCACTTGAGCCCAGGAGTTTGAGTTTGCTGTGAGCTAGGCTGATGCCACGACACTCTAGCCTGGGCAACAGAGTGAGACTCTGTTTCAAAAAAAAAAATAGATTAAAAAATTGAAAAGAAGAAAAACATTGTTCACAGTCATGTAATGCACTATACCATTAAACATTTCATTTCTAGTGCAACTTTTATTTTTCATGGATCAGTAATTGCCCTGGTTTTTGTTCTTGTTTGTTTGTTTTTTCCTGTTGGCTTGGTTTTATGGAACAGATCCCAAACCCTCAAATAAAATGGTACGACTTAAGTCAGTATAGCTCAAACACATCAGTTTAATTTTTTTTTTTTCCTTTGACAATATCCCTTTTGGTATCCTCCATAGTCCTGCTCCATTTGAACTGGAAATTTTCACTTTGAGCTTACTTCACCTCTCTCCTATGTTGGATATCTTGTTTCCTAAACTCCAATACTGTACTTCTTTCTTCCTTTACTTCTTCATTGATGAGGCACATACATGATTAACTTTCTGAACACTTGTATCTGAAAAGTAAATTTTTTATGCTTATGAATGACTGAAAACATCTTTATTCCACTTACATTTGATTGGTAGTTTGGCTGGATACAGACTTCTAGGCTGTGACTAATTTTTCCTCAGAATTTTGAAGTCCTTTACTTCATTGTTTTTTAGCTTTCAGGATTGCTGTTGACACATTTGATTCTTAAAACTTTGCATGTTTTCTGGTACGTGTGTTTTTTTTTTCTTTTAAGATTCTCTCTTTATGACTGGGGATCTGAAATTGCACAATAATGTGCTTTGGCATGGGTCTTTTTTCATTCAGTGTGTTGATCATTTATTTCATTCTTTATGCTCTTTCTGTTTGGAAACTTGCATCCTTTCATTCTGGTGAAATTTGTGTTTTTTTGTGATCATTTCCTTCCTCCATTCTGGTTTTTTGAACTTTTGTTATTCAGATATTAGCTCTCTTGGATGATAACCTTCATATCTTTTCTTTCCTCTTTTCCATCTCTTGTCTTTCTATATTATTTTCTAAGAGATAAAGTTGAAACTTTATCTTCCAACTCTTCTATTGGCTTTTTCCATATTTGTTTATTATCCATAAAGATATCTGTTCTCTTGGGGAGAGGGGGTTCTTTTATATAGAAGAGAATTATTTTGTATGTCACGGAAGCTGAAGCTATTAATGGTTTAAAAATATTTTTTTCTTCTCCAAGTATTATTTTTTCTGAGTTACTTTTGTTGTTTGTTTTGATCTCTACTTTATGTTGGAGGCATTCCTCAAATACCTGAATATTTTGTCTTTTCATATTTAACAAGTCTCTAAAAAACTGATTTGATTAGTTCCGTGTGCCTGAGTGAAGCTTGCTAACTGACGAGTTCACTGCAATAGAAGTAATAGGACCCCAAAGTCTAATTGCTAGCACTTCTTTTAGACTGATGAATGTCACTAGAGAAGAATCCTCCATTCTCTCATTTAGAAAATGCAGGCCTGACCTCCAGTCCAGCATGTTGTCTTATATATATATTTTTTCCACAAATAAGATTATACGATGCACAATGCTTTCTACAATTTTTCACCTAACAATATATCTAAGCCATCTCATGTTTGTATGCATAGGAATATAAAATGGCTGTCTAGAATTTCATATGATAGACAGTCCCTGACTTACAGCAGTTCAACTTACAGTTTTTCAACTTTACAATGGTGAGACAGTAATACACGGTCAGTAGTAACTATGCTTTGAATTTTGATCTTTTACTGGACTAGTGATACGAGGTAAAATACTCTCTTGTAATACTGGGCAGGGCAGTGAGCTACAGCATCTAGGCGGCCATGTGATCTCCAGGATAAACCACCAATACTCTACAGTGTACTGTGTTGCCAGATGGTTTTGCCCAGCTGTAGGCTGACGTGTGTTCTGAGCACATTTACGACAGACTAGTCTAAGCTATGGTGTTTGCTAGGTTTGATGTAGTAAATGTATTCTCAATTTAGGATGTGTTCAACTTACAGTGAGTTTATGGGGCTATAACTCTATCATAAGTCAAGGAGCATCTGTGCATATTAGCCATAATTTACTTCAACAGTTTATAATTGACGGGCATTTGGGTACTTGTTTTTCCTATAACAACACTGCAATTGTGTCTGTGTCTTTCTGTACTTGAACAAGAATATCTTTAGGATAAATTTCCGGAAACAGAATGGCTGGACCGAACGGTATACGTATTTTAAACTTTTAGCAATATTGACAAATTATTCTCCAAGAAGATTTTTTTTCTAAGCAGAATTTGGTGCAAGAAAATTGCACCAATTCGTACTACCACAAATGGTATGCGAGATTGCTTGTTTACTTACATTCTTGACAATTCTAGGTTTAACTTTTTCAACTCTGCCACCATTTTGACAGGATTTTTTAAAGTATATCTAATTCTACTTATGAAATACAGTTATTTAATTATCAGTGAAGCTAAACAACTTATTTTCATTATCCATTTGCATTTATTTTAATATATACTTTTTCTTTGAATTCTTTACACATTTTTCTATTGTGTGGTTTGTCTTTTTCTTTTTAATTTGTTCAGTTTTTCTGGACATTAAAGAAATTAGCCCTTTGCCCATTATTTACTTTGACATCTTCTCTTAAACATTCTTTTTAATTTTTGTCCTAATGGAAATTTTAGAGTTAAATATGTTTTTATTTAATGGTTTGCATTTTATGTGATAACTAGAAAGGTCTTATTTACTTTAAGATGACAAAAAATTTCACTATATTTTTTTCAAATGTTTCTTGGTGTTTTTCTATTGTATGGAGGCACCATAATTTCTTTAAACAGCCTTCTATTATTAGACTTTTATGGTGTTTCCATGTCCTCCTCTCTTGTCCTGAACTCCCTGAGAAACTGAAGAACAATAGGCAAATGTCTTTTCTATAGAGCCTTTTTCTAAAAATGTAAAGTTTTCTTCTCTGGTTTCAATAATCCCAACTACCTTAACCACATTTTATTTCATTTTTTGGTTCATTTTTGTTATCCTACTCTCAAATCCTCCCTGACATTTCTCATGTGTATTAAAATGCCAGTGCCCAAAATTGGCATGATATTCTAAGGGTGTGACCAATTCTAAGTTTAGCAGAGGCATACTTTCCTAGGTCTTGGATGTCATAGACCTATTAATATATTTCACTATCACAGTTAGCTCTGTAAAAGCAGCCATACTATACTGCTGACTCACACTCACCTGGTGGTCTCAGCCTAATCAAATTCATAAAATTAGAAATAATGTCTAACATGTTGGATGACATAAAAAAATATTTTAAAATTTGGAACACTGGACCAAAAAGATAAAACTTATGGGGGGGGGGGGGGCTATGAAAAGTTTTGCATTTATATTAAAGAAACAATTGACATGAGTACAAGATAGGGATGATTTCACTTAACACTTAAACACTGAAACATTATAGATTGCCATAAACTTAATATCGGTGACAATGTGAAATGGCTGCCAAAAAATTTAATGCGTTTTTTGACAGGAAAAAAAATTAATAGCTAACTCTGCACAGCCTCTCCTCTTCCTCTTTCAGCCAAGGAAAGTTCTTTCTTGGCAAAGTCAGTTCCTTGGCCTTGTTAAGAGATTGGTGGATTGGGTAAGAGGAAAAAAAGGGTTGCTTGAGCTCTTGGAAATGTTGGAGAGTTGCCCAAGAAAAGAGACAGATCCTGAAGATGAGAGGAGTTGCTGAGAAAGGCAAAAACCAATAAGAACTGGCTAAGGCAGTGAGTTTGGGAAGCTTATAAAGGTGAGAAAAGAGAAAGAAAATTAGATTAGCTGCTGTGTTGTGGCAAGAGAGGTATTTTAGATGAGGAAAGAGGTTTTTAAAGGAGTGTTGCCACGTGTTAGGAATATTGCATCATTTTGCATGTGTTCTAAGAGACTTAAGTAAAATTTAAATATTTTTCCAGTTATTTTTGGATGTCTGACATATGTATCTTTGGATGGAACTTTGAGCTGAGAAGCAGCCACAGAATGTCTCAACTATATACCATTTATAAAATCTTATATTGCATCAACAGAACTATGGTGTTCACCACAATAAAGATGACAATCATCATTTGGTCAGACAATATGTGTATTATTATCTTCAGCCCTGGGTGCCATATTTTTACAGGGTGCATTAGTTTGCTAGGATTGCCATAACAAAGTATCAGGCTGGGTGGCTTAAACAAGAGAAGTTTATTTTCTCATAATTCTGAAGGCTAGACGTCCAAGATTAATATGTTGGTAGAACCTGATTTCTTCTGAGGCATTTCTTTTTGACTTATAGATGTTCGTTTTCTCCCTGTGTCTTCACATGGTCCCTCTTCTGTCTGTCTGTGCCCTTAATCTCCTCTTTTTATAAGGACACCACCATATTAGATTAGGGTCCACCATATTGATTTCATTTTAAAGACCCTATATCCAACTGTTAAAAGTAATGAGTTAACCTGGTTGGTGTACATTATTTCTTTTCCACTCAAAAGTATTCATAATATGGTGGTTTGTTAGGTATGTGAAAATGGTATTATAAAAGTTGGTCCTTCAGAGATATGTATGCACATGAAGAGAAATAATTTCCTTTTCTGTAAAATGAGGCAACTAGACCAGATAATCTCTAAAGTCTCTTCCAGTTCTAACATCATACCAATTCTGAATCAAGGATAATAAAAGTATAATATGTGGTTAAATATAGGAAAAATTATGGGATATGTATTATTTTAAAAATGCGCATGCAGGAAAAGCAGAGATCAAGTCAGGAACAATGGAAGGTTTTCTTAAAATTTGAATGGCAGTATACAATATCTTGGAGGAAAGTCCTTCAGGTTTCATTGCTAACCTGGAGTCAGGTCTTCAGAATCATAACCATTCATATTACTGGCAATTCAGAGCCCCAATTTTATATTGTTTTGATAACATGCATTTTCTTTCATAGTTGTGTTTGCTTCAAAACTGACCCAGGAAAATTGACCATATACCTTAATACCCTGCTGCACATTTCATATCTCTGCACAGCTACATGGACAATACATTATAGTACTCATTTCCTTAACTTTAGTTTTATTTTATAATTTGTTGCAGAAATAGTAACATTTAATCAGCCTTAACTGATTGTCCATTTATTTAGGCAGAGAAGAATAAATAGTAAACTTCTGCAGTACACAGATAAATATCTGAATTTGACAGTGTTTTCCACATTATGTTTATTCATATTTCACAAGCTCTTGGGGAAATCTATTCATATATTTTCAACAAGCCAGGGTTACACAGATCTGCCAATTCCTAAAATTAGTTTTTTTAAAATACCTTGTACAAGTCAAAAATATGGCTCATCTCTCTGAAGGTTGAAGACAGGCTAATATTTTACTTTCCTTTAAAAAAAAAAAAAGATAAGGACCAACTACCAGGCAAAAGTTATAAAAATGTAACAGTAATACTTAGAGGTTGCTTTCTGCAGTGAATTATTATACCTTGAAAGACTTGCACATACTGCTGAAGCTCTTTTCTGACATCAAGCTGAAATCACGTTAGCATGAATAATTTTTAAATGAAACGTTTTTCAAGGATGGAAAAGAGCCATATTGAATTTTATCTGGTTATTAAATTCAAAAAGTGCCTTGTATCAAGAAAGTGGATATTGTGCCCGGGATTATTAACATATTCTATTTAGAATAATGACATTGTTACTCCTGTGAAAACAGATGTTGGTCTAGATAAAGTTAAATGGCTTCACAGGTCTCAAACATGTATACATGAAATTATAGAAATTAATTATAGTTCAAGCAAAGACCTGACTCCTCTTCTGCTGTACAGAAAGTATTTGTGTTATCTACTGCTGCATAACAAGCCACTCCAAAACTTAATGGCTTAAAATAAAGATTGACAAACTTTTTCTGTAAAGGGCCAAATAGTAGATATGTTTGGACTTGGCGGGCCACATGATCTCTGCCACAACTACTCAACTCTGCTATTGTCACTCAAAAGCAACCATAGACAATATGTAAACAAGTGGGTGTGGCTATGCTCCAATAAAATTTTACTTACAAAAAATGAGGCAAAGGCTATAGTTTGTTGACTCCTGGTTTACTAAGGCTCCTAACTCTATGGGTTGGCATTCTGGGCAGGGCGCTCAGTGGGGAGACTTGTCTCTGCTCTCCATGATTGTATGGGTTGAAGCATGTGTCTGCAGTCAGCTGGCAAGTTGGCTGGGGCTGACTGGTCCTCAGTAGTCTCTCTCACATGGCTGGGGTTGACTGAGGCTATTGGCTGGGTGCCTCAGTTTGCCTCCACATGGTCTCTGTAGCAGGCTAGCTCCAGATTTCTCACCTTGTAGCTGGATTCCAGGGAGGCATAAACAGTGGTTTCAAGATCTCTTTGAGTCCACAGCTAGGAAGTCACCCAACGTTGCTTCATATTCTATTGGTCAAAGTCACAAGGGACGAGGAAATAGACTATAACTCTTGATGGAAGAGCTCAAATAATTTGTGGCCATTTTAAATCCACTACAGGAAGTAAGCTCTGTCAAATAGAGTGTATCAAGTCCTTTAAGACTTACCAGCAACATTCCTACTTTGAAACCTGTCAGTACTTAGCGTATCATGGTCACAATTCTCACTGTAAATCACACAGCCACAACTTAAGCAAGAAACAAGAATTAATCAAAATTTCCATTCGAAGTATTTTGAAATGTTTGTGAGAAGGAAGTAGTTGTGAAAAGAGAATCTTTTAGAGATCTTTTAGCGACTCAGTGGAATGATCTCATTTTTATTTTTATTGTGGAACTTGGTCAAAAGGGTCATTTGAGGAGATAGGGGAGATATGGGAGGTAGTGAACAGGGGGGTGGCTGGAATTTTGATCTTTGGAGGTGAAGAGATGGTTGCTTTGGATGACTACTTTTGTTTTAGAAAATTCCCTTCAATGAGTCTTAGTTACAATTTATTCCATTCTTCAAATTTTATCCACTAGTTTTAGCATTCATTGATATTTTTTTATTCTTAACTAATCACTGTTGTGGTTGTCAAATAGTGATTTTCTAATTCCACCATTTCTTCTACATTTACTACCTGTACAAAAATCTTTACCCTCTCTACATTAATTAGGTTATATCAGTATGAATTCATGAATTTCTGTGCTATTCAATTTTGTAATCCATATTATTGTTACTTATTTTGATGACCAAATTGTACCAGATTTGGCCAGTAAGAGCTTCTGAAATCTAGATTTTTCTGTTCTTTTAACATCCTCATCTTTCTTTGAGCACATCTTTATTTTCTGACACAATGAGATGTTCCAGGCTCATCTTGTACTTTCCCTGCCTCAATTGTGTCTTGGTCTTTTTAATGAAGAATGGTATTGAGAAACTAAGATCTGGAGACTAACTGTGGTGATTGCTATTTGGGATATTGCTATATCTAGGTCTTCACAGTGAACAGAGTTAGGGAATATGTGTATGTATGTATGTGTTTATATACATATACATTTACAACCATATCTATATATCTACCTAGCTACCTATCAAAATTCATGAGTTTGCCCATATTGCCAATCCAACACCACAGAGTTCATTCTCATTGGCTCATTTGCACTTACTTTCTCCAACAATGAGAATCCTTGCAACCATTATCCTCAATATATTTACAAATATGTTCAATTTCCCGGTATGTATCCAGTTTCCATAGTTGCTGCCACCCTCCAGGTGAGCACCCTCCTCACCCCACTTATGCCCTGACGCTTTGTTCAGGCTGCCACCGCCACTTGCCCCACATGGATGTCCTTCTCATCTGCTCAGGGTGCAACACTAAATGCCAGGCCACCACCACCATTGTTTGTCTCCCTCCCTCTGGCTGCCCACACAGATTAAATCTTGAAGGAGGGAACTAATGAATGCATTTTCTTTTTTTTTTTTTTTTTTTTTTTGAGACAGAGTTTCACTTTATTGCCCAGGCTAGAGTGAGTGCCGTGGCGTCAGCCTAGCTCACAGCAACCTCAAACTCCTGGGCTCAAGCAATCCTGCTGCCTCAGCCTCCCAAGTAGCTGGGACTACAGGCATGTGCCACCATGCCCGGCTAATTTTTTCTATATATATTTTAGTTGGCCAATTAATTTCTTTCTGTTTATAGTAGAGATGGGGTCTCGCTCTTGCTCACGCTGGTCTCGAACTCCTGAGCTCAAACGATCCGCCCACCTCGGCCTCCCAAAGAGCTAGGATTACAGGCTTGAGCCACCTCGCCCGGCCAACATTTTCTTGATTTGTTCTTCCCATTGTATGGATTAGGGCCTATATAATACATATTCCTGTAACAACAATGTAAGGCTTTTTTATGCACCTAAACCTACATATAACTAAGAATTATCACAACATATGCATTATCAGTGACATGGTAGTTACATTATTGCTATTATTGGCTATTCTGCATCATTTTCTTATAATGGTTCTGTCTGGAGGCTATGCTCTTTAGCCTTCTAGACAAATGATCATCCATTGTAAGTATTTTCATGTTTCTTACCACCTTGTACTAGTGAACAGTTCTTGCCATATCCACAGTCCTCCTGAAAAAGGAGTCTACTAAACTCTGTTCAATACCACATAACTACAATCCTTACTGGAGCCAGAGCTGATTAGATACTGACCCAAAGGCCATCAACCTATGATTTGAACAGAATAGGGTTTTGCCTATCACAGATGCTGTTGGTTCCCTGCCTATATCCCCTCCCATACTCCCTGATCAAGTTTATGCTGACAGCCTCCTGCCATAGGCACCTGGCACTCTCCACCAGAGGGAAACAGGTAGGCTAGAAGCATGGACGTTAATGCCCAGGGGATCAGCCCTCACCCAATACCTAACTTCTTTGCCTCTCAACTGGGATAAGTTTGAGGAATATTCCACACTGCTCCCCAGAGTTCCCCCATGGGATTAAAATTCAGTTGCCCACAGAAGTAAACTGCTCAGTAATGAATTCGTTATTGGTTTCTGTCCCTTCCTTGTCTCAGTTCCCTGCTCCCTTAAAAGTGCTTCCAGGGCCGGGCGCGGTGGCTCACGCCTGTAATCCTAGCTCTCTGGGAGGCCGAGGTGGGCGGATCCTTTGAGCTCAGGAGTTCGAGACCAGCCTGACCAAGAGCGAGACCCCATCTCTACTATAAATAGAAAGAAATTAATTGGCCAACTAATATATATAGAAAAAATTAGCCGGGCATGGTGGCGCATGCCTGTAGTCCCAGCTACTTGGGAGGCTGAGGCAGAAGGATTGCTTGAGCCCAGGAGTTTGAGGTTGCTGTGAGCTAGGCTGACGCCACGGCACTCACTCTAGCCTGGGCAATAAAGTGAGAC
>VSMD01116266.1:0-20367 GCA_008750895.1 Mirza zaza | reverse complement strand
AGCCTTGTCTGTTTCCAGTTCTAAGTGGGAATGCTTTCAGTTTTTCCCCATTCAGTATGATGTTGGCTATGGGTCTGTCATATATGGCTTGTATTATTTTTAGGTATGTCCCTTCTATGCCTATTTTATTGAGTGTTCGTATCATGAAAGGGTGTTGAATTTTGTCAAAAGCTTTTTCTGCATCTATTGAAAGAATCATGTGGTCTTTGTTTTTGCTTCTGTTTATGTGGTGAATTGCATTTATAGATTTACGTATGTTGAAACATCCCTGCATCCCTGGGATGAAGCCCACTTGGTCGTGATGGATTATTTTTTTGATAAGTGTCTGGATTCGGTTAGCTAAGATTTTGTTGAAAATTTTTGCATCTATATTCATTAGGGATATTGGACTGTAGTTTTCTCGTTTTGTTGCATCCTTTCCTGGTTTTGGTATCAGAGTAATATTCGCTTCATAAAAGGTGTCAGGGAGGTTTCCGTTCTTCTCGATGTTGTGGAATAGTTTCTGCAAGATAGGTACTAGTTCTTCTTTGTAAGTGTGGTAAAATTCGGGTGTGAAACCATCTGGACCAGGACTTTCCATTTTAGGGAGATTTTTAATTGCTGTTTCTATTTCAGCTTTGAGATTGGTCTGTTCAGGAAATCTATTTCTTCCTGGTTGAGCCTAGGGGGGCTGTGTGTTTCTAGAAATGTGTCCATTTCCTCCACATTTCCCAGTTTGTGTGCATAAAGACTTTTGTAGTATTTATAAATTATATCTTGTATCTCTTTAGGATCAGTTGTGATATCTCCTTTTTTGTTGCTGATGGAGCTTATTAGAGATTTCTCTTTTCTGCTTTTCGTTAGCTTAGCCAATGGCGTCTCAATCATCTTTTTGTTCTATTAATCTCCTGAATAGCTTCCCTGTTTTCAATTTCATTTAGTTCTGATTTGATCTTGTTGATTTCACTTCTTTTGCTGGGTTTGGGGTTGGTCTGTTCTTCTTTTCCCAGCTCTTTGAGTCGTTTCATTAGATTGTCTATTTGTGATCTTTTTGACTTTTGGTTATAGGCATTTATGGAGATAAACTTTCCTCTCAGAACTGCTTTAGCTGTGTCCCAGAGGATTTGATAACTTGTCTCTCCATTGTCATTTTGTTCAAAGATTTTATTTCCATCTTGATTTCTTCATTTATGAAGTAATCATTTAGTAGGAGGCTGTTTAATTTCCACGTTTTTGGGTAGAAATGAGAGTTTCTGTTACGGTTGATTTCAACTTTTATTCCACTGTGATCTGAGAAGATGCATGGTATGATTTCTATTTTTTTAAATTTCTTGAGGTTTACTTTGTGTCCTAGGATATGGTCAATCTTAGAGAATGTCCTGTGAGCTGATGAGAAGAATGTATATTCAGTGGATTTGGGGTAGAATGTCCTGTAAATGTCAGTCAGTCCCAATTGTTCTAGAGTTTTGTTTAAGTCCATTATTTCTTTGTTAATTTTCTGTTTGGAGGATCTGTCTCGTGCTGTCAGTGGGGTGTTGAAATCTCCGGTGATTATGGTATTGCTATTAATCAATTTGTTTAGCTCCAGTAAGGTTTGCTTTATGAATCTGGGTGCATCTAAGTTGGGTGCATATATATTTAAAATTGTAATCTCTTCTTTTTGAACTGTGCCCTTCACCATTCTATAATGACCCTCTTTGTCTTTCACTACTTTTGTTGGTTTGAAAACTAAGTCGTCTGAAATTAGAACTGCCATGCCAGCCTTCTTTTGGCTTCCACTTGCTTGGAATACTGATCTTCACCCTTTTACTTTTAGTCTATATGCATCCTTGCAGGTTAGATGTGTTTTCTGAAGACAGCATATACTTAGCCTATATTTTCTTATACATTCGGCCAGCCTATGTCTCTCAAGTGGAGAGTTTAAGCTATTCACATTTATTGAGAGAACTGATAGGTGAGGTAGATTATTGTTCATTCTGTTGGGTTGGATGTTGTTGCTATGATTTCTCTCTTGAGCCATAGTAATATCTGGCCTTTAATCTTTGGGTTTTGGTTGTTTTTATATTCGTGGGTTATTATTATGGTGTTCCGTGCCTAATGCTGTTTTGAGTACTTCTTGTAGGGCTGGTCTTGTGTTGGTGAATTCTCTGAGGCTTTGCTTGTCTGGGAATGTCTTTATTTCTCCTTCATATACAAAGCTTAGTTTTGCAGGGAATAAGATTCTAGGCTGGGTATTGTTTTGTTTCAGAAGAGTGAGAATGGGGCCCCAGTCTCTCCTTGCTTGTAAAGTCTCATTAGAGAAGTCTGCTGTTATTCGCATTGGCTTTCCCTTGTAAGTTACTTGCTTCTTTCATCTTACAGCTCTTAGAAGGGCCTCTTTAGTTGATATTTTGGTCAGTGTGATGACTGCATGTTGTGACGTCTTCCTGTTTGCATTGAATCTCCCAGGGGTCCTCTGAGCTTCTTGAATTTGTATATCGAGATTTTGAATAAGGCCTGGGAAATTTTCCTCTATTATATCTTCAAAAAGCTTGTCCAACCCTTGAGTGATGTCTTCTTCCCCTTCTTGTAACCCTATGACCCTCACGTTAGGTTTTTTCACATAGTCCCACAGCTCTTGTAGGCTTTGCTCTTTTCTCTTGTTTCTCTCCTCTATCTCTGTGACTGATTTATTTAATTGGAGGGTGTTATCTTCAATCTCTGAGATTCTTTCTTCTGTTTGATCTACCCTGTTCTTGAGACTTTCCACTGTATTTTGTAGTTCCCTGAATTGATTCTTCATCTCCAGGACTTCGGTTAAAATTTTCTTCACTGTGTCGATCTCTTTAGTGAACCTTTGTTCCATATCCTGGAGGCTTTTTGTGGTTTCTTTATGTTGGTTATTGAGTTGTTCTTGCAGGTCAGTGAGTGTTCTTATGATCCACATACGAAATTCCTCTTCTGTCATTTTGGTTGCCAGGTTTTGGTTGTTGTCTGTTTCTAAGGGGCTGGTGCTCCTCTTTGGGGGTGTGTTTTCCGTTTGTTTCTTCAGATTTCCGGAGTTCCTTTACTGATTTCTTCCCATGTCTTTCAGTTGTTGTTTCTTTCCTTTAGGTTTTCGTTTGGGTATTCACTCGTCTTGTTTAGTTTCTGAGCCAGTAGGTGGTGTTGCTCACTTGCGGCGGCCGCCACTGGGCTGGTGTCTGCAGGTCTCTCTACCCACTGGGGAGCCCACCAGTAGTCCGAGATGCAGTGGAGGGGAAACAGCCGAATCACCTACCCTTCCCGCTAGTCTCCGGGCTGCTCCGGCAGCCTCCCGTCTTCTGCCTCCTTAATTACACAGGTGGAGATAGATGGCAGGAACTGGAGCAGTTCCTATCTCAGCTCCACCCCCAAGGCGGGGCTAGAAACTTTGGAGGCAAAGGCCCAGCTCCAAGTCACCAGAGTGTGTAGGTCGTAAAATCTCTCTGCCTTATATCCACCAAGGGTAGCCTCCTACGAGGCTCGGCCCTGCCCAGTCAAACTCCAGGGCCTGGACACCGAGTGCGGGAGACCTATGTAAGGAGAGACCGACCATAAGTGGACGGGCAGGCAATGGGACCCACCAATCCCTGTCTTCTGACTCCTTAATTACACAAGTGGAGATAAGCGGCAGGAATGGGAACAGTTCCTACCTCAGCTCCGCCCCCAAGGCGGGGACAGAGACTTTGGAGCCAAAGGCTCAGCCACAAGCCCCGTCTTCTGTCTCTTTAATTCCACAGGTGGAGATAAGCGGCAGGAACAGGAACAGTTTCTATCTCGGCTCCGCCCCCAAGGCGGGGATACAAACTTTGGGTCCAAAGGCCTAGCCCCAAATCCCCGGATGTGGGGGTCGTAAAATATCTCTGCCTCATAACCACTAAAGGCAGTCTCCTATGTGGCTCGGCTCTGCCCAGGCAAGATCCTCACTCTGGACACAGATCGAGGGAGACCTGTGTAGGGAGAGACCGACCAGGAGCGGGCAGGCAGGCACTGGGGCCCAGCAGTCCCTGTCTTCTGACTCCCTAATTCCACAGGTGGAGATAAGCGGCAGGAATGGGAACAGTTCCTACCTCAGCTCCGCCCCCAAGGCGGAGACAGAGACTTTGGAGCCAAAGGCTCAGCCACAAGTCCTGTCTTCTGTCTCTTTAATTCCACAGGTTGAGATAAGCTGCAGGAACAGGAACAGTTCCTACCTCAGCTCCGCCCCCAAACTATGATTTCTTTAGATACTTGTTCTGCACCATATTCTTTTCTTTGTCATTTTCACTTTATTATTGAGCGCATCTAGTGAGTTTAATTTTTTTTTGATTTTTATATTTCTCAATTATAAATTTTCTATTTTGTTTTTCTATAGCTTTTCTATCTTTTCTGAGATGTTCTATAATTCTATTCATTTAAAGATTTGTCTTTTTTCATATAAGTTGAGATTTTTTTCGTTCTTCATATGCCGAGTAAATTGAATTCTATCTTGAACATTTTAAATATTATGCTATGATCTAAAGGTCTTGTTTAAATCTATAGGAAATGTTGATATTTTTGTTTTAGCAAACAGTCTACTTGGTTGGGTTTGGGATGTAAGTTATAACCAGATTTCTGTTGGTTGTGTTTTAGTGTTGTTCCATTTTCAAAGCCTTTGCAATGCTATTTGTATCTATCCTGCCCAGTGGCCAGTCTGGGACTTGGACAGTGGTCTATCTTGGAATTCAGTTCTCAAAATCTTTGGTATGAACTTTTGGGTTAGAGCCACATATGCGTAGCTTGATAGTGAGCCCAGGAGTTTATAAACAACAATTTGTGGGACCAGGATATTTCTCCAATATCCTCTCTCTCTGCTATATCTCTTGTACTTTTTAGTTCTCTGGGGCTTCCCATATGGTCCTCTTGCCATAAACTGTGGTCTTCATTAGTCCACTCTTCTGTGTACTTACCACAACTGTGCTCACATCTGGGGCCAAGTGAAGGGAAGAAAGAGAGAGAGAAAAAAACAATGATAATATCCCTATTCTTTGGGACCACTGCTCTTCTGACCCTCCCTTAGTGTTTTAGGTGCCCCTGCACCCCTACTGTTGCTCCTGCAGTTGCCTTCTTTGTGGAATTGCCTGGAGGCTTGGCCATGAGAGAAAAAAAGAAGAAAGAAAAAAATAAAGAGGATTTCCTCTACTTTCTCCGGGTGGTAGAAGCCTCCTTTCCCATGCCTTCAGCTAGAACTAGAGGGCCTCTCCTGTAACTCTCTCTGTCCCATTCTGTAATCCAATTCTGGGTTTTGGGATATCTTGGGTTCAGTCCAGAGGATACTGGAGGAAAAATGGGAAACTCAGTACTGGTTCTGTTATGCTTTTGATTATGGTTTTCTTTATCAATCCACCTGCTACTTTTTACTTTTTTACTCAAATAGCTGCTCAGTGTTTTCTGCCTAGGTTTTATAACTTCATTTAGTATAAAAGGCAGGTTGGAGTGTTGCTTACTCCATCTTACCCTGACTTAGAACCTGTTCATTGCTTTTGAGGCTCTTAATTGTTTGATTCCCACTTTCCTTTCTAGTCCTCAGAAAGCTGAGTTTGAGGCACTTCTACCTTTGTGGTTAACATTGCCTGACCATTTTGCTCAGAGAATTGAGCAGATGGCCTTTAGCTGAGATCTTTATTGAAAGGAGCTTTCAACAGATGTGTTGAGGTTAGAATTAAAAGGGTACCATATTCTCCACAGAGTTTGTATTGGGTAGGGCTAGTAGCTGAGGTAAGAGAAATGGGAAAGTACTAGAATAAAGCAGGTGTACCTCCTGCATTCCCTGCAGTCCAACTCTGTACACATGTAATTTCTTGTCCTGACAAGCAGTGGCTCCAGCTGCATGCCTGCTATGGAGTTCAAGGGCCACAGGTTAATGAATACTGGACTGTATTTATTTAAAGCAGTTGCTACTATTCATCAGAGCTGATGGTAAATGAACCCTTATTTTTATTTTCTGTCTTGCCTATAAAATATCAGATATAATGAGATTCAGAAGTACTAGGCTTATAGATACGAATAAGGCCAATCCACATTCTCTCCTGACTGAGAGATTTCATTTTGTAATTATTAGCTTTCATTGCAGAAACTGTGTCATCATTGGTTTTCCAACCTTTCCATTCAGGGGGATACAGCCTATGGGGTATAGATAGCTTAATCACTTCAAAGTTAATTAATTGCTTCTGGATTTGGATATATTTTACCTCCTTCCCCCGAGTTACCTCTGCAACCCCTTGTGGGGGTCATGAGGTGATCAAAGGTACCAGAAGCCCCCATACCAAGATGAACTGTGTAGCTGATTTGAAAGCTTGATATGAACATAAAAGGTTGCTGTGTCATCTACACTGTCTGGTGTTGCCTAAATATCAAATTCTATAGTCATTTGTCCAAACTGAAAGGGCCCATAGAGATCCTCAGATCCACAAGGAACCTTAGACTGCAGTCTAACTCCTTCATTATATAGATGGAGGAAGTGACCTGTTGAAGGTCATATGAGAGATGGTGGTACCTTTGAACATTGAATACATCCTTCTGATTTTCTATTTGTCCTTTGCTCTCTCTACTATACTTTCAAAACCTTAAGGAGAAACCAAGTGCTGTAAGAGTGTGTGACCCCTGGAATGAAGAGTGATCAGTCACTAACAAGAGCAGATAATAGCCTAGGCTGCTCAGAGCTGCATACTTAGGACTTCACAATACTAAAGAGAGTCCTATCGCACTTCAGATGGGAAAGATCAGAGAGAGAATCAAGCTCTACTAACTCTCATGATTTCTAGGTAAGATAGGCAATTGTTGTTTCTATTTGACTAAGGAGGAAACTGAGGCCCAGCTGTATTGAGATCCAAGTCATAGAATAAAATTCAAAGTCTGGATTAGAACTTATATTCCTTAACTCTACTTTCTTTCTTTTTTTTTTTTTAAGACACACACCTTTACTTTAGGCTTTAATTAGAAGTTAATGGTTTAAAGAAGCATCTATCAAGAGTAGTGGCTACTACATCTGATTTCTAAGGGGCAGTGGCAGAGCTTCTAATGGTAACATTTAGTGCCCAAGATCTGCAGTGACACCTCTGTGGCCCAGTGGAGGCGGCAAAGGTGCTGCCAATGAAGCAGCTCGGTGGATGACTTGGGGAATTATTTCTATCTATGTGGCCTCCCAGCCTTGTTTTCTGGACCTCCTAGAGTTTCCCTGAGCTGTCTTAGTTTGAGTTCTCTCAAAAGCAGAGCCTAAGGCTACAATATGGGTTCCAGTAGTTTATTTCGTGATCCCAGAAATCAGGAGTGAAGGAAAGGGAAGAGTAAGAGAAGGAGGAAAAGTTAATGAGTAACTGGGGCTCAGACCTACTGGGTACCCACGGAGGAATCATGTAGAATGAAATGAAAAATTATCTCCCCAAAGGGTAAGTATCTGAGGCATCTCTTTTCTGGCTTCTAGCCCCCATTTATTTAGGTTTACACTGGAGGGGTTGACTCCCTAATACTTCCAGGCTACCCAATGTAAAAGCTGGGCAAACTTCATGGCTTCAGGAGAAGCCTTGAGTTAGAAAAGAGCATAGAGGCAAAGGACACTTGGCATGGGATGCAATCTCTGTGTAGCTGAACTAACTACTACGGCCACAGCTACAACCAGAGGTGGTCCAAGGGGATGTGATGTGAGCACAGAAAGCATTTGCTGTGCTACATCATATCCAGTCACATATGGGCTAATGTTTAACAGTAGGCTCTCTAGGGAGAAAGATGAGGCAAGAAGCTCTGAATTGCATTGTTAGCCACTTTCTGTGGTGTTATTACTCCTACCGTGGCTAATTTCAAGCTACCAATATGAGATCAACCAGTTCACAAAGTTCCTGAAAATTAAACAATTGGCTCTGGAGCTTATAGTAACTTCATCCCACTACTGCTTGAAATGTTTTAATAAATTCCTTTTCTGCTTAAGCTAACTTAATATTTTAAATGAAAAACCTAGGCAACTATAATCAATTGCAACAGGGAAGATTGCATAAGCTGGGAATCAGAAACTGGGCAAAGACAAACAATATGGCATCAAAGGTATATAATGTCTTCTGGCTTTTCCCTGACCAAAATGACATTAATCCTTCCCTTACATCTCAGGGTATAATTTCTGATCCCACAATTAGAGAGTGAAGATAACCTAGGAATGTCACTGCATCCTTGACTCTTCTTGTGTTTCATTCATAGATCCATTTCCGATTCTTCTGGTGAGGCCAGGTTTTATTAAAAGAACCAAACACCACAGCTTATTATAACCAGAGTGTAAAAATAGTTTTATGGAACTTTCCACTATGCACAATGTTGTTCCTAATTTGTTTAATAAACACAAGTCAAATTACTTCTATGAGCTTTTGTATTGACTGTGTAAATAATTTATTGGATCTATTTGTAGACAAAACTAAAGAGTATGAATGAAATGAGCCTATCTGGTGGTGATAGACTATTTAAAGTTTGTGACCCCATGTGAATCACTTAATCTATCTGGGTATTAGGCTCCCTTTCCATACAATGAGAATTTGGGACCAGATGATCTTTCAGATTTAGTATAGGTCTGAAATTTTCTCTTCTGTGTTTTGTGCTACATTGGGATTTTCTTTTAACCTTTTAAATCTTCTCCCCTTGATATATTATCCTCCCCTTCCATTAAATTGCATATGTGTGTATGTGTGTGTGTGTGTCTATGTGCGAGAGAGGGGGAGAAGAAAAAGAAGAAGAGGAAGAAGAAGGAAGAGAAAGAGGAAGAAGGGGAAGAGGAAGAGGAGGAAGAAGGAGAAAGAGAAGAAGAAAAAGGAGGGGTGTGTGTAGAGAATGAGGGAATAATTTCATAAAATTACTGTTCTGAGTTGCTCACCTATGTATGTCACAATTTAACAGAAGATCCTCTAAGAATTCTGGGTGATACTTTTATTATGAAGACTATTTCTGGCAAGACAGATGTGGTAAATAGTGAACAAATATTGGCAAACCAGTAATTTACAAACCACCTCCCCCAAACAAAACAAAACTATATAAACCTCAAGTCCTAAATCCTGCTCAGTATTCTAGTGATTCTGAATGGCTAAGCAGGAATTGTTTTGTATTCATTTTTTCCCTTCTCATTTGCTTCTCTAACTGATGGAGAGAGGTCTCTCAGCTTTTCCCTTGACATTCTCAGTCTTTGAAAGTACTGTGTCTGAGAAGATCAAGTGTTTAGAAAAATCAGCAACTGTAAGAAATCACTTGAGAGAGAGAACTCTGTTCTGTTTACACATGAGTAGTAGGGTAGTGAAGTGAGATCATACATTGCAAGAGTATGTGTGTGTGTGTGTGTGTGTGTGTGTGTGTGTGTGTGTGTGTTCGTGTATATTTCTGTTTATGTATATAGTTTAGACATTTTTTAAATTTGAGAATAGTTTTAGATTACAGAAAAAATTGTAAAGATAGTACAAAGAGTTCCTATATACTCCATACCTAGTTTCCCCTACTGTTAACATCTTTTATTAATATAGCATATTGGTCACAATTTATTAACTAATATTGATATATTATTATTATTTTTTTTTTGAGACAGAGTCTCACTCTGTTGCCCAGGCTAGAGTGCTGTGGCATCAGCCTAGTTCACAGCAACCTCAAACTCCTGGGCTCAAGCAATCCTTCTGCCTCAGCCTCCCAAGTAGCTGGGACTACAGGCATGTGCCACCATGCTTGGCTGATTTTTTCTATATATATTAGTTGGTCAATTCATTTCTTTCTATTTATAGTAGAGACAGTGTCTCACTCTTGCTCAGGCTGGTTTTGAACTCCTGACCTTGAGCAATCCTCCCGCCTCGGCCTCCCAGAGTGCTAGGATTACAGGCGTGAGCCACCGCGCCGGCTGATATATTATTATTATCTATAGAAAGTTCATATTTTATTTAGATGTTCTTAGTTTTTAACCTAAATATCCTTTTTCTGTTTCAAGATTCTATCTAGTTTACCACATTACACTTAGTCATCACATTTCCTTAGGCTTCTCATGGCTCGATAGTTTTTCAGACTTTTCCTTGTTTTTCATAACATTGACAGTTTTAAGGAGTTTAACGTTAAGTAAGTATTCTGTAAAATCCCCTTAAGTTTGTAGTTTTCTTTTTAATGGCTAATGTAGTTTTAGGAGATGATTCTGTGTTGGTTGAATGTGGAATGAATGTGCCATTCTCATGTGGCCTGGTTGATCTGCTTTTGCTCCAGGACAGACTACACTTTACTGCAAATGTGTATGGTTAGCTATGGTGGGTGGTGTTGGAAAGAGGAGGAAAATATGGGCCTCTTGGTAGATAACACAGTTAGCCTTCAGCAGTCTTCCATAGTAGAACAAAGCCAAGCCTAGTCTTTCTAGTGGTGGTGGCTCCATAGTAACCTCTGTAGGTATAGTTCCATTATATGGAAATGTCACTTTAGAGTCCTTAACAAAGAATATTTGAATTAGTATGGCTTGCTGGAAATTTATTGAGAAATACTGTATAAGCAAATTCTAGTATGTAACCTGGGAGTCATCCTTGACACTCAACTCCTTTTTTTACCTGCTACATCCAATCCATCATCAATTATTATCAATTTTATCACTCTAAATATATTTCTAAGTTACTCATTCTCACCACCTCCCCCATTACCATATAAGCTATCATGAACTCTCATCTGGAATATTATAATAGTTTCCTAATTGGTCTCCATACATCCACATTGGCCCCCTTCCGATCTAGTCTTCACATTGCATTAATTAATTAATTCAGTCCAAATATATTTATCAAGTACCCACTATGTGCCAAGCACCATTCTATGTGCTGATAATATAGCAGTAAACAAAACACAGTCCCTGCCCTCATAGTGTTACATTCTATTGGAAGAGGTGGGCAATAAACAAAATGTTAGAAA
Source organism: Mirza zaza (assembly GCA_008750895.1). Lineage (NCBI taxonomy): Eukaryota > Metazoa > Chordata > Mammalia > Primates > Cheirogaleidae > Mirza > Mirza zaza. The sequence continues at coordinate 9,480 of VSMD01116266.1, read as the reverse complement.
GTGAGAATGTCATGAATAGAAGTTTAAAAGGCAAAAGATTAGTGTGAGGGGATTCTATTTGACATGGACTTGTCAGATAAGACTTCTCCCAGTAGATGGCATTTGAGCAGAGACCTAAATCAATGTGGAGGGGGGACCATGTGAGTTCTGGGAAAAGAGCATCCCAGGTAGAATGAATAGCAAGTCCAATGACTCTCATGTGGGAATGAACTTGGCATTTTCTAGGAATAGCAAGGAAGGCAATGTGACTGGAGCAAAGGTAACCAGGGAAAGGGTAGGAGAAGTAGCCAGGGGCCAGAGATTTGAAGATCATAGCAAGGACTTGGGTTTCTCCCTCCCAGGTGGAATCAAAAGCCTTTGGAAGATTTTAAGCAGAGGAGTATCATAACTAAGTGATTTTTCATAATATTAATTTTATAACATTCTCTCTCCTGCTTAAATTATTTCAAAAGTTTCCCATGGATTTTGTGATAAGGACCAAATTCTTTACCTTTGCCTACAAGGCCCTACATGGTCTTCTCCATACCTGAATAGTCAGCTTCATCTTGTATTATGTTTTCCTTTACTCTCTCTACTTCTATTATATAGACCTTCAAGTTTTTGCACTTATTAATCATTCTCTTGCCACATGGACTTTGAACATGTTGTTTCCTCTGCCTGGAATGTTCTTCCCTTCCCTTTGTCTTATTAATGTCTATTCATCCCTCAAATATCATTTTTTAAATTTTTATTTCATCATATTATGGGGGTACAAATATTGTTAAGGTTACATATATTGCCCTTGCCACCCCTCCCCCCCACCATGTCAGAGCTTCAAGCATGTCCATCCTCCAGGTGGTGCACATCTCACTCACCATGTAAGTATACACTCATCCCCTCCTCCCCCCTCCCACTTGCTCACCACCTGATAAAAGTTTTTTTTTTTTTTTTTTGACATTTTGGTTACATATCTTTGCCTCTCCCTGGGAAGGGTTAGAGGTATGCCCTTCCCCTCCACAATGCACACCACATCCCTAAGATGTGGGTCTACCCCCAACCCCCAAATCCCTGGTGAACATTACCACCATGTGAGCACCATAGTGTTAATCAGTCAGTACCAATTTGATGGCAAGTACATGTGGAACCCATTTTCCTGATCTTGCATCACCTCACTTTGGCTAATGAGCTTAAGCTTAATCCAGGATAATATAAATGGTGCTAGCTCACTGTCATTTCTTAGAATTGAGTAATATTCCATTGTGAGCATATACCAAATTTTGATTATCCACTCCTGAATTGACAGACACTTGGGTTGTTTCCATGTCCTTGCAATAGTGAATTGTGCTGTGATAAACATTCGGGTGCAGATGTCCCTATAATAGAATGTCTTATGCTCTTTTGGGTAGATGCCTAACAATGCTATTGCAGGGTCGAATGGTATTTCTATTTCTAGCTGTTTGAGGTATCTCCAAATTCTTTTCCACAAAGGTTGCACTAATTTGCAGTCCCACCAGCAGTGTAAGAGTGTCCCTGTCTCTCCGCATCCTCGCCAGCATTTGTTTGGGGATTTTTTGATACAGGCCATTCTCACTGGGGTTAGGTGGTATCTCATTGTGGTTTTTGATTTGCATTTCTCTGATGATTAGAGATGTTGAACATTTTTTTATATGTTTACAGGCCATTATTCTGTCTTCTTTGGAGAAGTTTCTGTTCATTTCCGTTGCCCATTTCTTGATGGGGTTGTTTGATTTTTTCTTGTTAACTCTTTTGAGTTCTAGATAGATTCTTTATTAAGAATCTATGCTTTATACAAGTTCCCTTTTCTCTGCATCCTCACAAGCATCTGTTATTTTCTGCCTTTTTATAATAGCCATTCTAAAAAAATAAAAAAATAAAAATCCCACTGAAGACTTTTTATTAAAAAAATATAATAGCCATTCTAACTGAGGTAATATGATATTTCATTGTGGTTTTGATTTGCATTTCCTTGATGATTAGTGATATTGAACATTTTTCAAATACCTGTTGGCCATATGTATGTCTTCTTTTGAGATACGTATGTTCATATCATTTGCCCACTTTGTAATGGGGTTGGTTTTATTTTCTTTTATGGCTGTGGAGTTATTTGAATTCCTTGGATAGTCTGGATATTTATCTTTTGTTGGATGAATAGTTTGAAGATATTTTATCCCATTCTGCAGGTTATCTGTCTACTCCGATGACTATTTATTTTGCTATACAGAAACTTTTTAGTTTAATATAATCCCATTTGTCTATTTTTGGTTTTGTTGCCTGTGTTATTTGGAGTCTTAGTCATTGATCTATTCTGATACCAATGTTCTGGAGTGTTTCCTCTATGTTTTCTTCTTGTAGTTTTACAGTTTTAGGTCTTATAGTTAAATTTTTAATCCATTTTCAGTTGACTTTTGTATGTGGTGAGAGACAGGTGTCTAGTTTCATTCTTCTGTATATGGATATCCATTTTTATCAGCACCATTTAATGAAGAGGGTATCTTTTCCCCAATGTATGTTCTTGGTGCTTGTGTCAGAAGTCAGCTGGCTGTAAACACGTGGCTTTATTTATGGGTTCTCTATTCTGTTCCACAAATCTATGTGTTTGTTTTTATACCAATGCCATTCTATTTTGGATACTGTAACTTTATAATACATTTTGAAGTCAGGTAGTGTGATGGCCAGCATTGTTCTTTCTTGCTCAGGATTGCTTTGGCTATTTGGGCTCTTTTGTAGTTCCATATGAATTTTAGGATTGGTTTTCTATCTCTGTGAAAATTTCATTCGTATTTTGATATGGATTGCACAAAATATGTAGCTTTCTTTGGATAGTATGGTCATTTTAATAATATTAATTCTTCAGATCCATGGGCATGATGTCTTTCCATTTGTTTGTGTCATCTTCAATTTCTTTCATCAATCTTTTGTAGTTTTCCTTGCAGAAGTTTTTTTATCTCCTTGGTTAAATTTATTCCTAGACATTTTATCCCTTTGTAGCTATTGTAAATGGGATTGCCTTCTTGATCTCTTTATTAGCAAGTTTATTATTGGTGTATAGAAATGTTACTGATTTTTCACTTCCAATTCCAAAATGACAGCATAGAAGCAAGCTGGCTTCACTTCGCTCCCCAAAGGAAACCAAAAACAAATATATAACACTAAGATTTATATCAGCAACAACCCAGAGCTCAATTATGAGGATGAGAAAGTTCACAGGGAGACAGAGAAGTGGAAAAACTCCAAGTGGACAGTAGGAGAATCAGACTTCCACATCCACAATTGCCTTTTCCCCATTCTTTCTGGCATCAAATATGCAAAAAGTCTTCTCCCAATTCATGCTTTATACACTGTAAAAAGTGAGTTGAAGAAAGTGAATTGACGTGGGCAACCAGCTTTCCCACCTTCTTGGGTTACCTGGCAGCAGGCATTTCTTGCCTTAATCCACATTTAAGGCAATGAAGCATCGTAACTGCCTAAAGGGAGAAATAGCCCTGAAGACAGGCAGAGAGAAATGGGGAGGCAAGGTTACCATCCACAGCCTTGGAAAACTCTGCTCTGTAACTTAGCCAAAGGAGACGTCAAACCAGAGTGGCTGTTCAACAGCACCATGCTGTAGGAGGTAATTTCCCTAGGTCCTCTGGGCACAAATCACTAACCAGCCATCCCTCACTGCTAAGATAATCCCTTTGGGACCTCTCCTATTTGGTACAGGCAGTACAGCTGAGACAAACCTGAGACAAACCTGGGCTTAAGGTGCCACCTAGAGCTGAAGAGGAGGCAGTAAACTATCAGTGAAGTTTTGCTAAGCAAATACATTCAATAAAAATCCAAACAGGCAGGAAGAGAAAACTGGAATAACTAACTAATCCTTCAGTGAAAAAACACAGACTTACACCCATAGGACACAACAACAAACATGACCTCCCCAATGGGACTAAGCAAAAATCCAGTGGCTAACCCTAATGAGATGGTAATTTGTGAACTCTGACCAAGAACTCAAAATAGCAGTTTTAAGGAAACTCAGTGATTTTTTTTATTTCATTATATTATGGGGGTACAGATATTGTTAGAGTTACATATATTGCCCCTGCCACCCCTCCCCCCCACCATGCCAGAGCTTCAAGCATGTCCAACCCCCAGGTGGTACACACCACACCCATTATGTAAGTATACACCCTTCACCTCTTCCCCCCCAACCTGCCTGCCACCCAATAAAAGTTTTTTTTTCTTTATTTTTTTGGCATTTTGGTTACCTTGTATATCTTTGCTTCTCCCTAAGAAGGGTTAGAGGCATTCTCTTCCCCCCCACAATGCTCGTCACATCCCTAGGATATCGGTCTCTCCCTCCCCCCAAATCCCTGGTGAGTACTACCACCATTTGAGGACCATAGTTTTAATCAGTCAGTACCAATTTGATGATGAATAGATGTGGAGCCCATTTTCCTGGTCTTGTGTCGCCTCACTTTGGATGACAGGCTTAAGCTTAATCCAGGATAGCATAAACAGTGCTAGCTCACTGTCGTTTCTTAGAATTGAGTAATATTCCATTGTGAGCATATACCACATTGTAATTATCCACTCCTGAATTGACGGACACTTGGGTTGTTTCCATGTCCTTGTAATAGTGAATTGTGCTGCGATAAACATTCAGGTACAGATGTCTTTATAATAGAATGTCTTATGCTCTTTTGGGTAGATGCCCAACAATGGTATTGCAGGGTCAAATGGTATTTCTATTTCTAGCTGTTTGAGGTATCTCCAAATTCTTTTCCACAAAGGTTGCACTAATTTGCAGTCCCACCAGCAGTGTAAGAGTGTTCCTGTCTCTCCACATCCTCGCCAGCATTTGTTGTTTTGGGATTTTTTGATACAGGCCATTCTCACTGGGGTTAGGTGGCATCTCATTGTGAAACTCATTGATCTTGAAGATAACACAGAAAAGAAATTCAGAAATTTATCAAAGAGATTAAAATTAAAAAGCATCAAACAGAAATTTTGGAAGTAAGAAATATATTTGCTGAACTAAAGAACTCTTTAGAGGCTCTGAACAACAGAATGAACCAAATAGAGGAAAGATTCAGTGAGGCTCAAAGAGTGGGTATTTTAAAATACAAAGTTGGAAGGGGAAAAAAAAGAATGAAATGGAATGAAGACCTACATAAAAGACCATCTTTGTCTTTTTTTTTCTTACAGTCTTTGATTTGTAGTCTGTTTTGCTTGATATAAGTATAGTTATTACTCCTCTTTTTTGCTTTCCCATTGAATGAGATATCTTTTTCTACCCCTTTGCTTTCTGTCTGTGTGTCTTTATAGGTGAAGTGGGTTTTCCGAAGGCAGCATATTGTTGGATCTTGTAATATATAATATATAATATTATAATATTATTCCACATAATAATAAAGGGATCAACTCAGCAAGAATGTATAACAATTATAAATATCCACACACCCAACACTGGAGATCCCAAATATATAAAGCATGCATTAATAGATCTAAAGGGAGAGATAGACTATAATACAATAATAGTTGGGGACTTTAATACCCCACTCTCAGTAATAGACAGAACCTCCAGACAGAAAATCAATAAAAAATGCAGAGTTAAACTACACACTAAACAAAATAGGCCTAACTGACAATTATAGACCATTTTACCCAACTGATGCAGAATACACATTCTTTTTATCAGCACATGGAACATTGTTTAGAATTGATTATATGTTAGGCCATAAAAAGTATCTGTGCAAATTCATAAAATAGAAATTATATCAAGTATATTTTCTGACCACAATGGAATAAAACTAGAAATCAATAACAAGAAGCATCTCAGAAAATACACAGGCACATGGAAATTAAATAATTTGCTTCTTGGGTAGGCATGGTGGGTCATGCCTATAATCCTAGGACTTTGGGAAGCCAAAGGAGGAAGATCACTGGAGGCCAGGAGTTTAAGACCAGCCTGGGGAACATAGTGAGACTCCGTCTCTATGAAAACAAAACAAAACAAAACAAAAACCCTAATATGCTCCTGAATGACCAATGGGTCAATGAAGAAATTAAGAAGGAAATTTTAAAAATTCTTGAAACAAATGAAAATGGAAATACAACATACCAAAATTTATGGGATATGGGAAAAACAGTCCTAAAAGGGAATTTCATAGTAATAAATGCCTATATCAGAAAAGTAGAAAGACTTCAAATAAGCAATCTAATGATGCATCTCTAAAAATTAGAAAAGCAAGAACAAACCAAACCAAAATTAGTAGAAGGGAATAAACAATGAAGATCAGAAATAAATGACATTAAGATGAAAAACAAATATGTAAGATCAACATAACAAAAAGTTGGTTTTTGAAAAGATAAACAAAATGGACAAATATTTAGCTACACTAAGAACAAAAGAGAGAAGACCTAAATAAATAAAATCATAAATGAAAAAGGAACCATAATAACTGAAACTTCAGAAATATAAAGAATCATTAGAGACTCTTATGAATGACTATACACCAACAAACTGGAAAACCTAGAAGATGGTGAAAGTGGGCATTCTTATCTAGTTCCAGTTCTTAGAGGAAAGGCTTTCAGCTCTTCTCCCTTTCAGTATGATATTATCATACTGTAAGTTTGCCATATACTGCCTTTATTATGTTAAAGTATGTTCCCTCTATGGTCTAGTTTTTTGAGAGTTTTTATCATTAATAGATGTTGAATTTTATCAAATTCTTTTTCTGCATCTACTGAGATGATCATATGTTTTGTATACTCCATTCTGTTGAGGTGATTTATCATGATTATTGATTTGTGTATGTTGAACCATGATTGCTTTCCTGGGATAAATCCCACTTGAACATCATGTATTATCTCTTTGATGTTGTTTTAGTCTGTTTGTGTTGCCATATGGGAATATCTCATGCTGGGTGATTTAGAAAGAAAAAAAATGTATTTGGCTCATGGTTCTTCAGGCTGTACAAGAAGATGTCACTAGCATCTGCATTGGCTGAGGGCCTCAGGCTGCTTCCATTCATGGCTGAACGCAAAGGGGAGCTGACATGTACAGAGATCATGTGGTGAGAGAGGAAGCAAGAGAGAGGGGAGGGAGGTGCCATACTCTTTATAAAAACCAGTTCTTGCAGGAACTAAGTGTGAGAAATCACAAAACTCCCTTCTCCAGGGGGACATTAATCTATTCCTGAGGAATCTGTCCCATGACCCAAACACCTTCCAATAGGCCTCACCTCTAACACTGGGATTCAAATTTCAACATGAGGTTTAGAGGGGCAAACATCCAAACTATAGCATTCCATCCCTGCCCCCCCGAAATTTGCATCCTTCTCACATTGCAGAATACATTCATTCCTTCTCAATAGTCCCCAAAAGTCTTAACTTGTTTCCACATCAACTCAAATGTTTAAAATCCAATGTCTCATGTGAGACTTAAGGCAAGATTTTCCAGGTATAAGCCTGTTAAATCTATAACAATTTATTTACTTCTAAGATACAATGGTTGTACAGGCATTGGGTAAGGATTCCAAATCCAAAAGGGAGAAATTAGCCAAAAGAAATGGGTAATAGGCTTCATGCAAGTCCAGAACCCAGCAGGGAAGACATTAAACATTAAATCTTTTAATAAAGATATTAAAGTAATGTGTGAGTCTGAAATCGTCTTCATAAAATTAATAAAACTAAATTGCTATGTTTTTTTTAAAAAGCACAAGCTTTGAACATAAGTGTAACTATGTATTAACCAGCTTGCCCTATATCCCACTTCCTTATAGCTTACTATGTAAATGTCACATGCCCCCTGTCACAAAGTCCTAACTTCTATAGATAATATCTTTAGCATTATGAAACCTCAAGTTTTTCATTTGAGATATTTTCCAGATCCTGAATTCCAATGGATACAGTGATGCCAGCCAGTCTGAAGACCCACTATGAGGAACCGACTCAGCATAGAAATGCAGTTACTTCATCTCCCGGTCCGATGACTTCATCTCTCACTTCTTGACCAATCAGCAACCTCAACCCCCTCAACCTCCAATATATCAAAATTTACTTAAAAATCCCAGTCCAAAATTCCTCTAGAAGGCAGATTTGAGGTTTCCTCCAACCTCCCTGTTTGGCTACCATTTGATTATTAAACTCTTTCTTTGCTGCAACTTCTACTATTTTGCTGTATTTGTTACCGCACAATGGTCAGAAAACTGGTGTTTTTTAAAGAAGTCCATGTTCTGTATCCTGGGCATACTGGTGTGAGTGATGGGCCCCAAAGGCTTTGGGCAACCTTGACCCTGTGTCATAGCCCACATGGCTGGTCTCATGAATTGGAGTCAAGTGTCTGTGGCTTTTCCAGGCTTATGTTGCATGCTGCTGCTGGTTCTATAATTCTGGAATCTTTGCAGAAGTCCCACTCCATGGATCCACTAGGCATTGCTCTGGTGAGGACTCTCTGTGGTGGCTTTGCCCTTATGGCAAGCTTCTGCCTGAGTACCCATGCTTTCTTATATATCCTTCAAAATATAAGTAGAAGCTTTCAGTACTTCACTGCTTTTGAATTCTGGGCACCTGCACACTTAATAAGACATGGAAGCCACTAAGGCTCACTGCTTGTGCTCTCTGAAGTGTCAACTCAAGAGCTGTGGCCCTTTGAGCTGTGGCTGGAGCTAGAGCAATGAGAATGCAGGGAGCAACATCCTGAAGCAGCACAGGGCAGCAGCACCTTGAGCCTGACCCCAGAAATCATTCTGTCCTCCTATGCCTCTGGGCCTACGATAGGATGGGCATCTTTGTGGATTTCTGAGATGCCTTTGGAGCCTTTTCCCCATTGTCTTCACTATCAGCAGCTAGCTCCCTTTTAGTCATTTCTAATCTCTCTAGCAAGTGGTTGTTCCTCAACACCCTTGGGTTCCCCCCCTGAAAATGCTCTTTCCTTCTCTACCACATGGCCAGGCTGTGAATTATCTGAATTTCTACACTCTTCTTCCATTTTAATTGTAAATTCCATCCTTAACGTCATTCCTTAATTCCTTGGTTGCTGCATCTGATCATAAGATGTTAAAGGTAGCCATGACACTTCTTGAATTGCTTGTTGCTTAGAAATTCCTTCCATCAGATACCTTAGGTCACTGTTAAGTTTAACTTTCCACAAAGTCCTAGGGCATGGACAAGACAGCCATGCAGCCAAGTTCTTTGTTATGGGATAACTAGGATTACCTTTGCTCAATTCTCAGTAAATTTCTCATTTCCATCTGATACCTTGTCAGCATGGCCTTCACTGACCACATTTCTATCAGCATTTTGTTTACAACCACTTAACCAATTTATAAGAAGTTCCAAACTTCCCCTCATCTTTTTATCTTCTTCTGAGCCCTCCAAAATCTTCTAACCTCTTCCCATTACCGAGTTCCAAAGCTACTTCCACATTTTCAGGTATATTTATAGCAACACCTTATTCTCTGGTACCAATTTTCAGTCTTAGTCTGTTTTTGTTGCTAT
>VSMD01116258.1:0-16876 GCA_008750895.1 Mirza zaza | reverse complement strand
TTTGAGACAGAGACTCACTTTGTTGCCCAGGCTAGAGTGAGTGCCGTGGCGTCAGCCTAGCTCACAGCAACCTCAAACTCCTGAGCTCGAGCAATCCTGCTGCCTCAGCCTCCCAAGTAGCTGGGACTACAGGCATGCACCACCATGCCCGGCTAATTTTTTTTTTATATATATATTAGTTGGCCAATTAATTTCTTTGTATTTTTATAGTAGAGATGGGGTCTCGCTCAGGCTGGTTTTGAACTCCTGACCTTGAGCAATCCGCCCACCTCGGCCTCCCAGAGTGCTAGGATTACAGGCGTGAGCCACCGCACCCGGCCTACATATTTTTCTATAACCATTCGTTCTAAGGATTGCATAATAGGTCAAGGTACATATGTACATATTCATTTCTGCAGTTGCCTTTTTGGTTGGGAATTAGCTCTTCCCTGGATAAATATTATGGAAAAACCCTGCAACCAGAATTTAGTTTATCTCCTTAATTTTTTCCTTAGGGAAAATAGTGTCAGCACTTTAATAGGACTTCTGTGAAGATGAGGATAGGTACAGCATTAATCAAATGCTATGGTAACATGTAAAATTCCAGTATGAATATGTATCAGTGGACAAGATTTTACACAAGGTTTGGATTCCAAAGTCAGTTGTTTATAATTTAGAATTTGAAAATCAGAACATATGTTTCTACTAAAATAATGTTATAATTGGTATTTTGATTTTTGATATTTTTCATGGACTCATTTTAACCCAAATATAACTGAAGTGCTGAGTTATAGTATAAATAGCACTGTCCTCTCCCCTTCTTTCTTTCTCTGGTTTTCTCTCTCAGCTCAATTAGTGTCTTCATGAAAGTCCATTGCCAAGCTGTGGAAGCAAAAATGCCTTACAGGTCATTTAGATTTGAATAGAAATTTAGATTTATCATGGGCCAGAAGAATTTGGAATTAAATCTCTGTAATTGTGAGATAATTTATACTCTGGAAAGAATTTTCAGACACTATGTGTAGAAAAATATTTTAAAAGAGAAGGTAACATTTTATTCTTAGTTTGTGTCCTATTAGCCGAGCATAGTTTATTCTTGTTGCCTTCTAAGGTTAGTATTTGTATCTCTCAGGAACAGTGAAGCAGTGGTTTCCATTTTGAAAGCATTCACTATGAAATTTGACATTTAGAAGATGCTAGGCAGATGCAGCATGGAAGCTTTTATAATCTTGGGCACATTCTTGTGCTTTGGTTTGTTTGTTATATATAACCTTCTGTCTTGCTTTAAATGCTGTCTAGTTCTGTTGAAATATAACTATAATTAGCCTACATAGATATAACCAGATAATCACTACTGGCTTACCATCAAGTCTGGCTGTAGATATGTGTAGCTTTAATTTGTTTTTCAGAAATAGTTTATTGACTCATTTAAATAAAAATTTTAAGTAAACTTTATATTTTATAATAGATTTAAATTTATAGGAAAAATACAGACATAGTACAAAGAGTTTGAATATATCCTACTTTCAGTTTCCCCTATCATTAGCATTTCACAGAATGGTACATTAGTCTCAGTTAATGAATCAATATCGATCCACTTTTATCAAACTAAAGTCCATACTTTATTCAGGTTTTCTTAGTTTTTACCTAACTTTTTCTTTCTGTTCCACGATACCATCTGGGTTATCATATGACATTTAGTCTCATTGGGCTTTCTTGGCTGTGACACTTTCTCAGACTTTCCTTGTCTTTGATGATGTTGACAATTTGAGGAGTTCTGGTCAGGTATTTTTTTAGATGTCCCTCAGTTGGGATTTATTTGATTTTTTTTCTTTAAGATTAGACTGGGTTTGTGGGTTTTGTGGAGGTAGACCACAGAGGTAAAGTGTCAGTCTCATATCAAAGCAAAGGAACATGACTTATAATTATATTAAATGAGTAAATACATAAAAGCCCTCAGTAATTATCACACAGTACATATTATATGTTAGCTATCACTGTTGTTGCTATCATTCTTCATTCAATTTGCACAATGCTATAATTACAATAGCTAAGATCCCTCCCTATGATTTATAGATTTTGAAAATTCAAAGAGCATACTTACTGTGAGTGTCTAAAAAATAAAAGAGAAAATGACATAAGTGTTGATGCGAAGCTTGATCACTTGGCTGAGGTAGTATTTGTCAGATATCGCCACTGTAATATTTTCCCCCTTCTCATACTATATATATATATTTTTTGAGACAGAGTATCACTCTGTTCCCTGGGCTAGAGTCCCAAGGCATCAGAATAGCTCACAGCAACCTCAAACTCCTCAAGCGATCCTACTATTGCCTCAGCCTCCCGAGTAGCTGGGACTACAGACATGTGCCGCCATGCCTGGCTACTTTTTTCTATATATTTTTAGTTGGCCAATTAATTTCTTTCTATTTTTAGTAGAGATGGGGTCTCGCTCTTGCTTAGGCTGGTCTCGAACTCCTGAGCTCAAACAATCCTCCTGCCTCAGCCTCTCACGGTGCTAGGATTACGGGCATGAGCCACTGTGCTCGGCCAGTATATATATTTTTTGGAAGAAAGTCAATATGCATAGCTCACACTTTAGAAGTGGGGAATTAAGCTCCACTCCTCGAGGGTGGAATATCTACATAAATTATTTGGGTTTTAATTGGTTTTCATTTTAAATGTATATTTCTTTAAAAGTTGTAAGTTTGGTTCTGTAAATATAGGTTCAAAAATGAGGAAAATAATAATTTTCCACAACCATTTCTAGTTAATTTAAAGTTTTGTCATAGCACCAAACCTCAGGTCTCTTTCAAAGACATATCCAGTATCTGGAAGATACTGATTTGAAAGAAGAAAGTTTTCAAAGATAGATTTATATATACTGTGAAGATTGATCAAATTTCTTTCCATGTTAATCTGATGGACATTCAATAATCCGACGAATTATTTAGTATCATATGCAAATTTCCAAACTAGATTGAGGAGAAAAACTTCTTGCAGAAGAGGTTCTTTTTCTTTTCCCTGGCAGAGTTGTGCGTTGTATATCTTCATTACTTCCACTGGGAAGAGATTAACTTTTCACTGTTGATATGTTTTGGGTTTTATTTGGAACAGAACTCTCAGGTAGGAAAGTGATTTTACTCTTCAACTTGCAGAGCTTTCGATATCTATCATAATTCCTGTCATATCCTGTGGATATTACTTTGACCACTGTAGCAAGAAATTCTGATGTAATCAGTCAGTCTTCAGGGAGTTCTTTGAATCAAAACCATTAGGAGTCTCTAAATGAGCCCCGCTAGCGGCTCAGGTGAGTTTCCATCAGTAATTAGATATTTCATTCTTGGCACTGAACAAGCTTACTTGTCATACCAGGATGCTGCAAGATTTGGAGCTTATTTGTGAAATAAAGGGGAGCAGAAAATGCAGACCTTACTGTGACAGTGAAGACTATTGAATATTGAGGTTTTTTTTATTTGCTGAGGGTGTCATTTAATTATTCTATCAATTTGTGTTATGCTAATGTAAAACTTTTACAAATTATTTTCATCTGCTTTATATCCTTGCCCTCTTCCAAATGGAGAGTTTTTAGTATATTTTGCTTATCTTGTTTTTCAGTATACCTTGTCTCTATCTATCTATATCTTGATCCATTCATCTGTCATCTGTTTATAAACTGTTCATATAACAGTGATATACAGAATTGAAGAAAATGGGTGGGATAATTGCAAACACTGAGAGGATGGAGTAAGAGTAAGGTGGGGATATGGCTAAAAGTTTTTTAAGAGTTCAGGGGTTTTGATCCTGGTGTTGAACAAGTCTTATATGCTTCATATTTGGGCCCAATCCTAACACACTGCCAGTTATACAATTTTTTTTTTTTTTTTTTTTACCTTAGGGAAGATGTGTGCTCTTGGTTTCTAGGAGGTCTGAGAGAAACAAACAAAAAAAAATCAATGAATCAGTGCAATCTTGCTTTGTCAACTAGAAAAGTAATTCTGTAAGCATAGTTTTGATTTAATAGATTTGGGATTGGCCATAGGGGTGTTCATTTTAAATATTTATGTTTCAAGTACTCCAAGAATTACACATTTATTAACATTATTTTATGATTTACAATTCTGGAACTAAGATTTCCTATTTTTTTTTTTTTTTGAGTAACCTCAAAATTGCCTTTTGAGGAAGATTTCTAATTCCCAACCAAGATACCATCTTCTGTACACTTCCCATTTTTCCAGGAGGATCTCAGCCTCCACTCCTCTTCCCCCAGCTCTGCCAATTGTTAAAGCACATGATGTCAAGAATTGTGAAGGGTCTGAGATTTTACTCTATTTTCGTGCTAACGTGTTAGCCTGCCATTGTTTCATAAGTGCTGGCAGGAAAAGTGAGACTCTCATGTCAGAGACAAAGGACTTTGTTACCCATGGCACGGCAATCATCATGGGCTTCATGGTCATATTGGTTCTTCTCATCCACTAAGTCCCTTAAAAGTAATGAAGAGCAGCCCAGCCAGATGCTGTGCACATGGTAGATTTTTGTCACCACTGGAAAATCCTAAATTTAGGAAACTCTCAGTTGTGTAAGAGGGCTGCTAGAAAACTTGCCCAAATTTTGATCTAGAGAGAGACATGTTTATTATCCTGGTGAAGAAACAAATATGCCCTCTGCCCTAGAGAGAGACACTACCTCTGTCTTCCAAGGCTTTTTGCTATGTAAACATCCTTGCAAAGCTAGTCTACAACAAAGGTGTCCTTGGTTTTTTCTTGGAAGACAGGTAGAAACACAGGAGAACTGTGGAGTATATTTGCCACATATAGCTCTACATAGTATATAAATTATCTATCATCCATCTATTTACCTGTTGTCTATCTATCTAGAAAAATAAATAGCTGGACTCTATATATTCATTTTTTATCTATTTAATCGTCCCATTATTTCTTCATTCATTCAAGTATCTCAATGTTTACCATGTCCCAGGCACTGTACCTAGTACTGTGGCATGTTAGAAATGCAACCGTCAGCTAGAAAGATGCAGCTCCTTACTGTGTGAAGCTTACAGTCCATGGGGGAAGGGAGACTTAACAACATAATTACACAAATGCCAGCTAATTACAATGTGACAGATGCAGATAAGATTCTAAGAAAGTGAATAACTTGAGACATCAAGGTTCTGATGGAGGAAATGGTAAAGCACCTGCTAGAATTACCAAAAGAACTGTGTGCCTGGAGTGAAGAGCGTGAAGAGGAGAGTGGCCCTGAATAAGGCTGAGAACACTCAGGGACCAGAGAACACAAGACCTTGTCTATTGTGAAAGAGTTGGGATTTTATTCTGAGGGCACAACGGAAATACTGAAAGGTTTTAAGCAGGAGAATGGTGTCATCAGAATTGTGTTTGGAAAGATCACAGAGTCTCTGTGTGGACCATGACTAGAGGAGCACAGGATGAGATTTGGGGAATTTTACGTCAGGTGAAATGATGGACAAGCTGGTGGAAAAATCCAGGATAGAGGAAGATGGTTGGTTCTGAGATATTTAAGAGGCAAAACTAATAAACTTGTTGACTGGGTGAGAGGAGAATGGGACACATCAAGGAATGCTCCTCGATCTTGCTTGAACAGTGAGTGAGTGAATAGAAGCCCATGTTGAGAAAGAACGTGGCAAAGATGGGACAGGTTAAGTGTTGACGAATCACTGTCACTCAACATCTATCACAATTATGTTTGAGAAAAATGTTATTTATTGAGCCTTGCCTCAAGGACATGAAATCCATTTCTGTCTCTCTGTTATCTAGATTCCATTCCCGTATTGAACTATGTGCCTCATAAAAACATTGTAGTCCTCCTAAGAATCGCTTTTATTGAACTGCTCTCCTGTGTAATGCCATCATTTTATATGGGGGATGTTATCAGAAAGAACTACATGACACTTACTGCAGTGTTTTGTGAAACTCAGGGCCTTCTCCATGAGAACATGTGGGGGAAATTATTCTGTGATCTTGGCACAGAATTAATAACTTTCTGAGCAACTGGTGTGTTCTTAATTTATAGACATGAAACCATGGAACAGGTTGAGATTCTTTCTTTAAATGATTGGCTGTTATAAAGCTTGGAAGCAATTTTTTTGCCCTCTTCTAACTAGGACATAGGGTTTTCTGGTGTGCTGATCTCACTTTTACCTACCCACCCCTCATTTAATAATTAAACTCATTTAATTATTTATTTCCTCTTGTTGAACTGAATGTATTTCTAGTAAGCTGCTTCAAATCTTTTCTGGAACAAGTTGGAGTGCAAATAAATAAGTTCATATCTAAAACTAAGCCATTGGTGACTTTGGATAAATTCCTTTAATCTACTAGTCTTTTGTTTTTCATCTGTAAAATGAGGGTTTTGAACCAGATAAGCTCTTAGTGCTTTTTTCTTTTCTTTTTCTTTTTTCATTTTTTAGCTCTCTAGTTTCTGTTTCTAAAGAAAATTGAGAGTGTTTTCAAGCTTGAGTCATCATAAGCAATAATTCAAGTACCTAAAATTGACTAAACATCAACTACCATCTCTTTGTTCATGGAATTATTGATTATTCAGAGCATTCCTGTTCTTTAAAATGACCAAGGACCTGCTCTTGTCAGATATATTCTTCCCTGACTTTCACTACAATAGTCTACGCAGCATTGTGTTATATTAAAACTAGAAACTAGTGTTTTTCTTGCCCTCTTTTCTTGCTCTTAATGAGGTTCAGCTCACTCTCAGCAATTTCAGAGGATGTTTGCTTTTTGCTTACTGTACACAAACAAGTCTCTCATGATCTGGACCCATTCTAAGAGCTACCCATTACTCAGTGGGTTTCAAATGTCACTGCCCAGGCTCCTCAAAGAGGAAGGTATCCCTCTGAGGGATGGTCCAGGGTTCCTGGTTCCATGGCAATGAAGCTGAAGGATGACACCCTAAGGTGACAGCTGGTGTTAATTTGAATTGGCCTTCCTGAAAGTAAAAGCAAGGTATTCCAATGCCAGTTCCCCTAGGTATTAGGACCCTTCACTGTGAACTGAGTTTGCTGTTTGGCACCATGACCTCATGTTACTCAAAGGCAGAGGTGACTTTTCTCAGTCTGTCATCAGTTCAGGTATTGAACAGTGCAGGTATTGGATGCCTGAGTTATTACAGTAACATCTATTTACAAAACATCTCTGTGCATGGAGTTTTAGACTACATATAGGATTCCTTTTTATTACACTGTGTACACAAATAAACATATGTTTTAGGTGCAACTCTTTCAACAGACATTTATTGCTTACCTTTAATGGACCACTCCCTGTGCTATTTCAGTTTACAGGAACAAATGAGTCCGTCCTGCTTCGCATCTGCTTGGTGTCTATTTGGGAAGATAAGCAAATGGGTACAATGCTGGAAGTTAAATACTCATCAAGCTGTATATAAAGAAGAATGGAGTACGGAAAGATGAGCTTTTATTAGTATCTTGAGACAGTGGACAGAGCAGGAGTGTTGAGGGACTATCTGGAAATTAGTTCATGGAAGAAGACATGAAATTAATTGTAGACTTTGTTTCATACTCTATTGTCCTAGCCACTGCAGGAAAATCCACTGCAATAGAAAGATGTGACAGATGATGTAATTGTTTTCTGAGACAAAAGATTTCTTGCATTTGTGAGTCTTTGCTAAATTAATTTAGCATTTCAGTGAAGGGCGGAAGCAAGGAAAAGGAGAAATGATGTTCTTTGCAGGGTTGACCATATAGCACAGCACATACGATGGCTTTGAGAGGCTGACTGTCATTGCTCTGGGTCAAAATATATAAGGAGATACAGAGCAGAGTATAGGTAGATTCAACCTCTCAAATATGCTACAAAGGTAAAAATAGAGAAAAGTTAGTGTGGATTTCAAAGTAGAGAAATGGGCAAGATTTCAGAAATCATTTCAGGTAAGCTCAGCAAGGATATAGGTCTAAGGACCTCTCTTTCCACCTTTTCAAAGCCCCAGACATGAGATTCCTATTTCTGGGCTGTTATTAATTTATTTGGGTATCCACCAAGTTCTAGGTACCACAGTCAACACAAACTTTGATATTTAAAACTTAAAAATCTTCATTTTTGTAAGTCCCAGAATAGGGGGAAAAAGGGAATATGTTTGGGACATTTTGGACTTTCGTCTCACCAGGGCCCAAGTGACTCCCTGGGAGTGGGCGAGTGGTGTGCTCAGAGTTCTAAGGGAGTGATACCCAGAGAAGTTAATTATTTGGTGCAGGATCTCGTAGACATTGGCGACTTTTAATCAGAACACACAGTGGACCGAAGTGGATTCTTCAGGAAGACGAGTAATCATGAGACCTTTGTGGAAAGTAATGATATAGCTCCTATCTTAAAGCATCTCTGAGTACCAGACATGGTACTAGATGCTAATATATTATTTGAAATTCACTTGATATATATGAAATGTGTATACCCTTTGTGATGTGAAAACCAAAGCTCCGAGATACTACATAATTTCCCATTGAGGAAGAGTGTTTGAAAATAAGAATCACCTAGGCACTGTCTCAACACTGAATATAGAGGGGACAAAGAAACTAATGTTTGTTGATCACTTACTGTTTGGGGGATCAAAAAGAGCCCTGGAAGGTAATTATTATTTCCATTTAAGATTAGAAGAAACTGAGACTCACAGAAGGTAGTTACTTGTCATATATTGAACAGCTCCTAATTGATAGAGTTGGAATTTAAACTCAGACTTACTTATTTCAAAGTTCATGTACTTTGTTTGGGATGATGAATGCAGGCAGAATTTTAACGTATTGGGATTTTGTCTTGACCATTTTCTCCTTTATCCCTTTTCTTCCACCTTGGGGCTACACACAACCGAGAGCTTAATTTGTACTTAATTCTTGTTCTCTGCTCTCAGGTTGTTAAGTAGCCTCTGCCAAACATAAAGTGATAATGTGATAAAAATGATAGTTAATATGATGACCAAGTGTGTATGAAATTTAGAAGGAACACTTTCTGATTTCTATTGATAAGGAAAAGCTTGCTGCATGAGTCCTGGGGAGAGAGGTTGGACAAGATTAGTCAAATGACCCTTTCTCCTAGTTTCTGGAGAGAATATGGTGTTTTACTGGGCAGGTACTTAGGAGGATAGTGCGTGACTTTGGGTCTAACAAAAAAGAAAGAAATTTGTCTCTCACTCTTGAAAGCTAGTGACCATAACCTAGACCTAGAAGTTTATTCTTTTTGATTGTTCAAGGATTTCTCAACCTTGCCATGATTGACATTGAGGTGGATAATTCTTTGATGTGGGAGACTGTCCTGTGCATTACATAATGCTTGGCAGCATCTGTGGCCTCACTCATTTGATACCAGCAGGATACTCTTAGTTATAGATATTGTCATGTGTGTACATATGACACATATATTTTTATATATTAATTATAATTAATGATATATGGCATATGTCATATATATTTATTATATATGTTATTACATATATATATGTACTCACACACAAACACAAATAAAATAAAAAATGTCTCCAGACTTTGCCAAATGTCCTCTTGGAAACAAAAATCACCCTTGGTTGAGAACCACTGGTTTAAAGCTACCAAGGTTTTCTAATGATAACTTTTACTAAGTCTTATTATATTTTAAAAAGTGGTTTTGCAGATTGTACTGTGTGAAGTGAGAAGAACTAAACCATGGAAGTCTACTTGTGCACCTGTAATTAGTGTGGGTCTACTCTTCTGCTTGGTACAAATATTTAAAGGAACTTTCTCTTTGAAAGAGATAAGCCAGGAAGCTGAAAATACCAACAGGTAGAAAATCTTCTTTTAATGAAAATCCAGCTGCCAAGAAAGAATCTATAAATGATTTCTTTTTGGGTTATTGTTCAGTTCCCCTGGATGGTATGCATAAAGTTGGTAGCGAATATTATTGGCTGAATTTCTGCTTAGTGGTTTTGTTAAAGTTCGAATACAAATTATACTTTACTTAGTGTCTAATTTAGTATATGGAACTTTATTCTGAGGCCCTGCAAGAGCTATAATTGTCACCCACCGCAGTCTGGACCTGTTAGCCAAGTGGCAGCCTCCTTTAATTAACTGTCAGCTTCTGTGTTGCTTTCATCCTCCTTAGCCAGGTAGTGTGGAAATGGTTCAGCGTTGTCCTTGGTGGTTTCTCCTGGACATTAACTCTGGGAGAAGCACAGAGAAAGGACCAATTTCTTCTAACTGTTCAGTCAGTCATCAAGCCCAGGAGCCTTCCTCAGTGTTGTGACAGTAGTTGGAATTCTTTTTTGTATGAGTGCCTCTTTCAGCTAGCTCAGGTTTTAAAAAGTTGAATATTTTTCCTCATTATAGAAGAATTATGTGCCCATTGTGGGAAATGTAGAAAATGTATTATGAGGCAAATAATAGTTGTCCATAATCCTATCATTAGGAGACAGTTGCCATTAAAATTTTAGATTATTTTCTTCTAGGGTTTTACTATGCATTTTACATTGATGATATCAGACTATAAAATATAATTTAGTGTCCTGCTAGTTAAAACCTAGCTCTATATCATAGGCTTGTTTCTCTGACATTTGCAATGCTTAAAACTTAGTTTGTAGAAAGAAGTGCTGAATGAATCACTGTAGAAATCCTTTTGCTGTAGGTAAAGAAATTCAGCATGATCCTCTTTATGCAGAAGGAAAATTAAAGCACAGAGGTGAAGTGATTTTTCTCATATCCATGTTAATTTTTTAGGTTAAAGGAAGAATTTGAATCGAAGATATTTGCATGTTAAGGTTTGTGTTTCAGAAAGATCACATTGGCATTGCTCTACAGCAATACCAGGCTGGACGGGGAGACCAGTTAGGAAATTGGTGCAATAGCACAGGTGAAAAATGATGAAAACCTATTTGAAAAAAACCTAATTGAATAGGGGATTGAACAGAGGTGATGGATTAAAGAGATATCAAAGAATCACAAGTGTCACTAGCATTTGGCAATGGTTTATGTGGAAAGTAAGGAAAAGGGAGGAATCCATGCTGTTCTTAGGTGTTAGCGGAAACACTGTTTATCAACTAGGAGAAAGTAAACGGAAGAATGGTTTGGGAGGAAGATGATCAGTTCTATTTTGGATAAAGTGAAAAGGGAATTCCCACAGGACATGGAAGCGGACATATCTGATAGACTGTTGGCTTGAAATTCGGTGGAGGAAAAAGGAAGGAGAGAGGGAAGAGGACACAGAGAGAGAGAGAGAGCAAGCATGCAAAGGATTTCTGGGTCAGAACAGTTGACTTGTGGTAGATCATTATTTATGGGGTAACTGATATCACTGAAGTAGATGAACTCACCTAGGGAGAACATTCAGGGTGAAAAAAGAGAGCCTGAGATGTAATCCCTCTTTCACTCTAATAAAATTCTTTTTAAGTTGATCTCTTGGCTAACCTGTGATGTCACTCAAGGTCTCATTTCTTCACTGAGATGGCTTTTTGCCACCAAACAGAAATATTTTTTTCTGATCTCAGTTGCCCTCACTGCAGCATTTGACATTGATAGTAGCTTTCCCTGCCTTTCTGAAACTTGTTCCTCTTATGTACCTACCTAGATGCATTAGTGACCAATGTAGAATTTAATAAAAATTCCATAGGAGAGAATAAAGAGGATGTTCACATCTTAAGCTACATAGCATTTTGAGAAATTTTCATTGCATATCTCACTTCTCCCATGGCTATCTTCTCAACCATACAGCCTCTTGTGTTCTCTCTCCATGTTCTCATCCTCTGTGTGTTTGTCTGTCTTCCAGTAACTGGCATTTCTGCTTTACTCTTCCTGAGTCCTCCCCTGCCTCATCTCTGTCACACTTTTTATTCAGAGCAATTTACCTCTTTGTCTATCTCCAAGCTTTTATACCACTACTTACTACTTAATACTGTCTTCAAATACGCCATAGCCATTAGGACAAGGATGAAGATTTCAATTGTTCCCAGGTGGAAAAAAAAGATCTACTTGTTACCAAAATCTGTCCTTCTGTGAAGGCCCCAGGAGATTACATATAACAAAAACTGTTGATATTAAAATTAAAAATATATGCATTGAATGAGAGCCTTTTACATTTGCCAACTGAGTATGGAATTATGTCCATTTTTTCCTAGGAGTTCATCACCTTGTGAAGCTAGCAGATAGTCTACTCTTTCATCTCGCTCTGCTATTAATATGACCCTTTCTTCTTCCAATGGAGGAAAAAAGGTGTGGCTTTTGCAGGGGTCTGGGGCGTGGGATTGAGAGGCCTTAAAAGGAACACGCACATTTGGTAAGCATCTGCCCATGCGGTTGGCACTGTGATCGCTTCATTCAACATTTCATCAACAACTACTGTGTGAATTAAGTATTATTGTTCCCATTTTATAGATGAGGAAAGTGAGGACCAGCGGGGTGGGCAAGCTTACCCACAAGTGGAGGAACTCGGGTTGTCGTGGCTGGACCACACATGCTGCTGCCGAGAAGTCACACAGCAGCCACAGAAAACCACCCCATGTAGGGCCACTTGCTATTTTTCAGCCTTAAGGAGACTGATTTGGTTCTGTCCTTTTGTTGTTGCTTATTTTAGACTCCCTACACATGGGAAGAAGGCTAAACTTTCCATGCCTAGAGGCTAACGATCGGCCCAAAATATGGGCAGTGGAAAGAGGAATAGGGCTATAAATATGTGTTTACAGGAGTCTTTTGTGAGAGAGCAGAAGGGCTCAGAACTCTCAACTTGGAAATTGGCAAACTTATGCTTGTGCTATTTAGAAAAAGCCTATCTTACCTTTGACCTCATGACTTAGCAGCCGACATATTTTTTTATTAATAATTAGGCCTCAGGCTATTTGGGAGAGGACATGTACACAGCTCCTATAGAGAAGTCTATAGGTTTGCCACCTTCAGTCCCACGCACTATAATCTCTTGTCCTCAGGTGATATTTGACAATGGTCATATAATTGCAATAATTCCAAGAGCACATAAAGCTGCTTCACTACGTAAGGAGGCTTCTTTTCATTTACATTTCTATTTTATTTTATCTTATCTTTGAGCCGGACCCTCGTCATTCACTTCCGTGGATGCTTTACGGTTTGCAATGTCAGTTTCCATGAAGGGCTTTATGGGGCCAAATTTCGACAACCACAAAAATGTAGGAATTGATGCCAAACTAGCAAAACGCTAAATAATAAAATATATTGTCCTGTTAAATAAGAATAACATCTCCAAATTGAGGTGCTCAAGGAGGTGATGGCAAATAAAAATGTACTGCTTTTAGCTTTTTTTGTTCCACTTCTTTGGTACTTGGAAGTAGGAATGTGTTTCTGACGGTAAAGTGATATATCAGAAATCAGGACTGAAACACAAAGAAGCAAACTTTTTGGAATAATGCAGTCAGAGGCACCTTATGTAGCTCCTGGATATTGAAGTGTCTTCACTCATGATTTTTTTTTTTTTTTTTTTAAGAGCTCTCATCATTCAAATGGTTCAATGACCATAATTCCCTTTTCATTTAAAATTGTTTAATATTTTTAAAAGATATTCTGATGGAAGCTGTGGGGGATGCAAATAGAATATGACATCTTTCTTCATTTCTAGGGTTTTATAATCCAGGGAGAGTGATAACGCAGGTAACTGTAAGACAAGGAAGAGTGGCATGAGGAAAGGTCCATTATCATAGACATAGTCCATTTGGAAAATAAGGGAAAGAAATATTGATTCTAGTTGCAGAAAATCTGGGGAGGAAAAGATGAAATCTAATCAAGTCTTTGAAGTATGCATAAGACTTCATGCGGAGGAGGAAGAGAGGAACAGTTAGAACAGATGCAATAGTATGATTGAAGGCAAGGGAATGAGAATTGTATACCCTGAAATTGTATATCTGGAGATAAGTTTGCATGAGTATCAGGGGTTACTAAAAGTATTGCATAAATGAAAGCTAATACTAGACTACAATAAAGACAGTTTTCAGAGTTGCATTTTCTGATTTTGAAAATCTAGATATAACGTAATACCTTTTTGCTCCAATGTTCCCCATCATTTTTTAGTAGTAGATTTTATATTCTAATATATACTTTCTGGTTTTTAAAAAAATCATTTTTCTACATTTTCTCCTAAAATAACTTAAGCCTAATCTAGGACACCATGGGTTCCTGCTTGTCCAGTTAAAATACATTATAACTGACTTCTTTGTTTTCAATTCGGCCCTTCTTCAACTTTTCTTTCTGTGCAATAACCACAGGGGCCATTTAGAAACATAAAGCAGATCTTCCACTATTCTGGTTGAAATCCCTGAGTGAATTCCGTTATTCTTTTTTTTTTTTAATAGATTAATGAATATACAGAAGATTTCGAATAGAAAATAAGTTATTTGTGATATATAAGGGAGAAGAGTCAGACACATCTGAAAGAACTTTCTATGGTGGTCCACAGAGCGAGGCTTCCTGTCAAGATTTGTATGTAATAATAGCCTACCATGCTCAGGCACTGCTCCGGGGACACATGTACACACTTAATCTTCACAACTATTATATGTATAAGGTACTATTATCATCTCCATTTTATAGGTGAGACAACAAAGGCATAGAGAATTTGTAACTAAAAAATGCAGACAAAGAAGTCTTAGCCATCTTCTGATCTCGTGGTACCCAAATACTGAACTGCAGGTCAGTGCTGTCTGCTACACTTTTTTCACGGGTCATTTCTTGCTTCCCACTGTTTTTTATTAAGTTCAATTTGCTATTTATTTATGTCTATCTACAGTAAGAATCTGTGAGTAGTAATTTTCTTAATCTTTGTCTAAAAATGTCTTTATTTTGCCCACATTTTTTGAATGATGATTTAATAGGAAGTAGAGCTTTACACTGAGATATTTTCCCCTAGCACATTGAAAAAGTACTTCTATGGATGCTAGCCTCTGTTGTTGCAGTTGAGAAATCTACTGTTTTTCTAATTGCTTTGTTTTTCTTCTCTGGCTGCTTTGATTTATTATAAAATTTTATTGATGCATAAAATACACATAGTAAGTGCAAAAATCATAAATGTACAAGGTAGTTGATATTTTTAATAAATATACACTCATTTAACTACCACCCAGATTGAGATTTAAAATATTTCCATTATCCAGAATGTTCCCTTATGCCTCTTTTCAGTCAATATCCACCTTTCCTCTCTTGGCACCTGAAACTCTCACCTTTTTCTTAAATTTAAATTTTATTTATTTATCTTTTTACGGAGCTCCCCATCATGAATTATCCAGCTATCCTCCTTCTTTGTTTTTAATCATAAGCTCAGACTTGCACTTAGTTTCTGAAAAAAAAATCTTTTGCCATTTTCTTTAGAATTTCTAGGTATTTGTAGCTGGAAGTTCTTTAAGTGATTCTACTTGACAAATGGCCTTAAGTAGAAGTCTAAAGAAAAGCTTATTCCACTTAAAATAAAATTATTTTATTTTATTTGATTCTACTTGACAAATGGCCTTAAGTAGAAGTCTAAAGAAAAGCTTCATCCACTTAAAATAAAATTATTTTATTTTATTTACTTTATTGCACTTAAAATAAAATCCCAACTCTTTAACCTGACTCACATTATTCTGTATGAAATGGCTCCTGTACACCCCTTGAGCCTCATCTCAGACAGCTCCCTTCCTCATTCAAGCAGTACTGGCCTCATCTTTTTTTTGTTTGTTTGTTTGTTTTTGAGACAGAGTCTTGCTTTGTTGCCCAGGCTAGAGTGAGTGCCATGGCGTCAGCCTGTCTCACAGCAACCTCAAACTCCTGGGCTCAAGCAATCCTGCCATCTCAGCCTCCTGAGTAGCTGGGACTACAGGCATGCACCACCATGCCTGGCTAATTTTTTTCTATATATATTAGTTGGCCAATTAATTTCTTTCTATTTTTAGTAGAGAGGGGGTTTCGCTCTTGCTCAGGCTGGTTTCGAACTCTTGACCTTGAGCGATCTGCCCGCCTTGGCCTCCCAGAGTGCTAGGATTACAGGCGTGAGCCACCACGCCCGGCCTGGCCTCATCTTGTTGCAGAACAGAAATCCCCTTTCCTAACTCCAGGTCTTGTCTTTGCTGCCCCTCTGCTTGGAATCTTTTCTTCTGCAGTTCTTTGTACGGCTAGTTTGTCCTTCAAGTCACAACTTCATTGTCAGCTCTTCAGTGTCCTTCTCAAAGTGGCCTCTCCCAGTTATTCTCTTTCTCATCACAATGTATATTTCCTTCATGGCACTTATCACAGTCTGTCGACATCTTAATTTGTAAATTTTTAAATTTAATTTAATTTTTTTAGTTCCTGACTGCCTCTCCATCTCAAATGTCAGCCCTCTAGAAGTTAGCTCTCTTAATTTTCTGATTCATCACTGCAATATGTCTGGGGATTAGTGGAGTGGGTACGTAATTAATGTTTGTTAAATAAATGAATAAAATAACTCTTATAGCTTCAGGAAATCTTTAACTCCAATGGACGTAGATGTTACCTATGCTTGATCATGGAGCACTTGAAGAGTCCTCTGCTTCCACATCTTTTTTTTTTTTTTTTTTTTTTTTAGACAGAGTCTCACTTTATTGCCCAGGCTAGAGTGAGTGCCGTGGCATCAGCCTAGCTCACAGCAACCTCAAACTTCTGGGCTCAAGCAATCCTACTGCCTCAGCCTCCCAAGTAGCTGGGACTACAGGCATGTGCCACCATGCCCGGCTAATTTTTTCTATATATATTAGTTGGCCAATTAATTTCTTTCTATTTATAGTAGAGATGGGGTCTCGCTCTTGCTCAGGCTGGTCTCGAACTCCTGAGCTCAAACGATCCGCCCACCTCGGCCTCCCAGAGAGCTAGGATTACAGGCTTGAGCCACCGCGCCCGGCCTGTTTCCACATCTTGAACCATATTCCTTCA
>VSMD01116256.1:0-14157 GCA_008750895.1 Mirza zaza | reverse complement strand
TGAGCAAGAGCGAGACCCCATCTCTACTATAAATAGAAAGAAATTAATTGGCCAACTAATATATATAGAAAAAAAATTAGCCGGGCATGGTGGCGCATGCCTGTAGTCCCAGCTACTTGGGAGGCTGAGGCAGCAGGATTGCTTGAGCCCAGGAGTTTGAGGTTGCTGTGAGCTAGGCTGACGCCACGGCACTCACTCTAGCCTGGGCAATAAAGTGAGACTCTGTCTCAAAAGAAAAAAAAAAATAAATAAATAAATAAATAAATAAAAAATAAAAGCACATGCTTCACATACAGAAAGTAGTATAATAGTTGCTAGGGGATAGGGGAAGTGGGGGAATGAAGAGTTATTGTTTAATGGGTACAGAGTTTCAGTTTGGGAAAATGGGAAAGTTCTGGATGGTGCTGATGGTTGTGCAACAATGTGAATGTATTTAATGCCTAAGAACTGAACATTTATGGTAAATTTCATGTTATGTGTATGTATATTTTACCCCCCCCCCCCCCGAAAAAAAGAAAGCACAGGTTTTGGAGTCAAACAGATTTGATAGGTTCAAACCCCAGTTCTACCTCTTTTTGACTATGTTACCATAGCAAGTTGTTTAATGCCAAGTCACTGAAAATGGAGATAATAAAACCTAAAGGAGATTAAACGCAATGTCTACATAGATCTTTACATACTGGCCAATAAATGACAGGTATCATTGAGACAGGTATCATTTTATATTATTTAAATTCTGTCATCTAAGTACCAGCCCTCAAAAAGTTTGATTAAGAGTTACACACATAGCCGGGCGTGGTGGCTCAAGCCTGTAATCCTAGCTCTCTGGGAGGCCGAGGTGGGCGGATCGTTTGAGCTCAGGAGTTCGAGACCAACCTGAGCAAGAGCGAGACCCCATCTCTACTATAAATAGAAAGAAATTAATTGGCCAACTAAAATATATATAGAAAAAAAAAAATTAGCCAGGCATGGTGGCACATGCCTGTAGTCCCAGCTACTTGGGAGGCTGAGGCAGCAGGATTGCTTGAGCCCAGGAGTTTGAGGTTGCTGTGAGCTAGGCTGACGCCACGGCACTCACTCTAGCCTGGGCAATAAAGTGAAACTCTGTCTCAAAAAAAAAAAAAAAAAAGAGTTACACACATTTAAAATAATAGTAATGGCTAATTCTAATATTAATAGTAATAGCTATTGGGCACTATGCTAGGGACTTTTTACCTACCTGATTTCATTTAATACTTATGGCATAGGTATTATTATCCCAATTAAATAGACAAGGAAAAAGGTTTAGAAAGATTAAGTTACCTGCTCAAGGTCACAAAGGGTGGTACTATTTAAAATATTATATAGTCACTTCCTCCAGCATAGGCTGATTGCTCTCCTATCTAGGCACAATGGCATATGTGCTTCCCTCAGTCTTATAGTAATGCTTACTATACTGCAATGTAATAGACTCTCAATCTCATCAGAGTGAGATCCTTGGGGGTTGGGTCTATTTTTATTCATTCAACAAATCCTAAGTGAGTACCTACTTACAGACCAGCTCTACATATACATGGTGAATAAAATAAATATTGTCCCGTACCCTCATAGAACTTATCATTTAATAAGGAGAAGAACCTTAAACAAATCAACAACTAGCTGAGTAACTAGAAATTATGTTAAGTGCTATGGAGGAAAAGAACAGAGAGCTAATTTCAGGGCAGTGCAGGTATGACAGTCAAGAAAGCCCTCTTTGAAGACCTGTCTCATTAATCTCTATATCCCCAACGTCAAGCCTACTGCTGGTACAGAGAAATTGTTTGATGAATATATGAAAAATGAATGAATTGATGCTCAAGGGAACTTACCAGTAGGAGTGGTTACCAGTTTAGTTGTCATAATTGCACCATTACTGCTAACCACCATAATAGGGGAATTGCTACTGGTGGGTAGAGTTGCTGTCACTGGTTTGGGTAGGATTTTACTTGGCTGAACCTGTTGTGTGATGATTTTAACACCTTTCAAAGAAAAAAGATAGATCTTAGTACAAATTATTTTTAAAAATATGTCCCTTATATCAACCCAAGAGGGCAGTAGTCACACACATTTACTCAGTCTTGCCTATAGAAAAGCTTTTATCATATTGATGAAACTCTGTAAACTTTAATTCTTCAAATGCCTGTCTTTCCTAATTTCTCTCATTTCAGGAAGGCAACTAAAACATTACATTAACAGTTCTTAAAGAAAAAAAATCTTTTCTTTTATCTATATGTCATGTAAGAGCTTTCAAACCAAAGTTATCCATTGGCCTTGAATTTTTACAAGCAAATAAATACAAATATTTCGGGTGAAAGGACTAGCATAGAAGTCAAAAACAAAAGTTAGGCTGGGCGCGGTGGCTCACGCCCGTAATCCTAGCACTCTGGGAGGCTGAGGCAGGCGGATTGCTCAAGGTCAGGAGTTCGAAACCAGCCTGAGCAAGAACGAGACCCCGTCTCTACTATAAATAGAAAGAAATTAATTGGCCAACTAATATATATAGAAAAAATTAGCCCGGCATGGTGGTGCATGCCTGTAATCCCAGTTACTCGGGAGGCTGAGGCAGGAGGATTGCTTGAGCCCAGGAGTTTGAGGTTGCTGTGAGCTGGGCTGACGCCACAGCAGTCACTCTAGCCTGGGCAACAAAGCGAGACTCCGTCTCAAAAAAAAGAACAAAAACAAAAGTTAATGTAGCTTTTATGTATTCCCAACTCCACCAAAGATTTTTCACAACTCCTTAAACTTACATAAAATCTGCTAAAAACTATTAAAGACCAATAACATTTTTTGATTTAATTTTAAATTGTCTTCTTTTAAAAGTACTTTTAATAGCTCACTTTGACAAATATAGAATACATAAAGAGATACACTATTATTGCACCTACACAAAATATACATGTGGACAAGAACTTGAGGGCAATATGCAAAAATAAAATAAAAATGTTAGGGTAATGATGTTATGATGTTTTTTAATTTTCAAAATTTTTATTTAAAATGCCCTAATTGGCCGGGCGCGGTGGCTCAAGCCTGTAATCCTAGCTCTCTGGGAGGCCGAGGTGGGCGGATCGTTTGAGCTCAGGAGTTCGAGACCAGCCTGAGCAAGAGCGAGACCCCATCTCTACTATAAATAGAAAGAAATTAATTGGCCAACTAACATATATATAGAAAAAAATTAGCCGGGCATGGTGGCACATGCCTGTAGTCCCAGCTACTTGGGAGGCTGAGGCAGGAGGATTGCTTGAGCCCAGGAGTTTGAGGTTGCTGTGAGCTAGGCTGACGCCACGGCACTCACTCTAGCCTGGGCAACAAAGCGAGACTCTGTCTCAAAAAAAAAAAAATAAATAAATAAATAAATAAAATGCCCTAATTGTTACACTGACTATTCAGATGTAAATATTCCATTAACAGAAATTTCTTATGCTAACTACAAATTTAAGTACTAATATTAATAATTGGTAACTAAAGAAGGAAATTTTTGGTAACACTTTTCCCCCACTACTATCTTCAGTGAAATAACTCATGAGAATTATTTCAAACTATATTGCTATAGACAACTAAGAATTATACTGCTTTTTAGATGGTGATGTAGACGAAGACATTAGGAACCAAATAGATGTACTTATTTAATAGCTTTAAATAATTTGAAAATTCTTGTTGCCAACAAAGAAGTTAAAATTATGGCATCTAGGTATAATCAGACACAAGTTGTATAATCACTGTGACTCAGTTTTCTCAGCCATAAAATAAAGATACTATTAGTATATACCTCATAGGACTGTCATGAAGATTAAATAAATCAAAATTATAAAGTACCTAATGTATAGTAAGAATTCAATATGTAATTATTTTGGAAGTTTGGAAATTCTGATTATAGTAAACCATAAACAGTGAGGTTGTAGGAGACAAAATGATTTTTAGTATTATGTCATGAACAAATCACAATAACGCTTAAAGCACATATATAAAGAAGCCCCTAAAGAAATAACCACAGACATAGAAAAAAATTAAGAGAATCAGAAGACTATTTCGCTCAATTATATGCAAATAAGTTTAAAATCTGGAACAAACAGGTAATTTTCTAGGAAAATATTATTTATCAATACTGACCCCAGAAAAGAGAAAATGTAAAACAGACAAATTTCCATAGAGAAAAAATGTTAAGAGCTCCACCCCTTTGCCAAAAAGTTGCAGGCTCAGATACTTGCACCTGAGAATTCTATAGTCCTTTAAAAAGAAGATAATTTTAATGTACTTAAAACCACTCCAGAGACTGATGTCTGGCATGGCAGTATGAGAAACTCTGCTACTCCCAAACCAGTGAAACTGGTGAAAATTATAAAACTACAATCATTGAAAGGCTCTGGAAATGGTTTCAAGGGCAAAGAGCAAATGAAACATCTACTTAAGAAAATCTATAACAATTCACTAAGGCAAGATCTGTGATATTTAAACCAAAACTGTTTCCTCTTCTCCCCTACCAGCTCAGCAAGAGGGAGGCTCCATTCCAGATGGCTTCCATCAAGAACACAGGGTTCCTTTTCTCCCCTCCAGCTCCCAGTTGAAGGGCTTTCTTCCCAGGAGAAACAAGACTTCAGATTATCTCATCCTGCCTCCAGATACATTGCTAAGGCTAAATTTCCAGCAAGTACAGTAGAGAGGTGGGAGCTCCTTTATTCTGCCCAGATCCCAATTTATAGACAAAGGCTCTACCTTGGGCACAGCACCATTGAGAATACTGGAATATTGACTACTCTTTCCCTGTCTTGTGAGGTGGTGGTTCCACCACCAAGAAAGGCAAGATGAGAGTACCTTAGGTTGCTACCTAAACCCTCACCCCTACCTGCACTGAGTACTCAGTGCCTCAAGCAAGGATGTCACAAAAAGATAAGTTTGCCACTGAGCCCACTCCCAGTTCCAGAGCCCTGGCTCAGAGTCTTTGCCTGAGAATACAAATGGCATATTCTTCCAATAGAAAGCTGTTTGGTCTACATTGAAAATCTGTTGTTTGTTGTAGTCACCTTCATCAATGATCTTAGCCAGATATTCTGGATAACTTGCTGCAGCTTCTCCATCAGCACTTGCTGCTTTACCTTGCACTTTTGTGTTCTGGAGATGGCTTCTTTTCTTAAACCTCATGAACCAACCTCTGCTATCTTCCAACTTTTCTTCTGTAGCTTCCTTACCATCACAGAATTGCAGAGTTAGGGCCTTGCTCTGGATTAGGCTTTAGCTTAAGGTATGTTGTGGCTGGTTTGATCTTCTATTCAGATCACTAAAACTTGCAATAAGGCTGTTTCACTTTCCTAGCATTTGCATGTTCACTGAAGTAGCACTTTCAACTTCCTTCAAAATCTCTTCCTTTGCAGTCACAACTTGGCTAACAGTTTCCTGCAAGAAGCCTAACTTTCAGTCTATTTCACCTTTCAACATGCCTTCCTTAATAAGCTTAATCATTTTTAACTTGTGAGAGACAAGTAACTCTTCCTTTCACTTGAACACTTAGAGGCCACTGTAGGGTTATTAATTGGCCTAATTTTAATACTGTTGTGACTCAGGAAAGAGGGAAGCCCAAAAGGAGGGAGAGAGTCATATAAATTTGCCATCTTATCTGGGCGTGGTCCATGGCAGCCCAAAACAGTTACAATAGTAACATCAAAGATCACTAATCACAGGTCCCCACAACAGATATAAAAATAATAAAAAAGTTTGCAATATTGCAAGAATTACCAAGATGTGACACAGAGATACAAAGTGTGTACATGTTGTTGAAAAAGTGGTGCAGATAGTGGTGCTCAACAGAGTTGCCACAACCTTCAATTTGTAAAAAAACACAGTATCTGCAAAGCACAGTAAAGAAAAGTGCAACAAAACAAAATACAATAAAACAAGGTATATCTAATATCCATTGTAGAATGAAGAGGCCATTTAACTTACTGAATGCATTAGAAAGATCTCTAAGATATACTGTCAAGAGGGCAAGGAAGCAAGGTCCAGGTATTACATTCCACTTGTGTATAAAAGGAAAGGAAGTGTTAAGAATCTTTCTTTCTGAACTCTTGGCCTTTAAGGATACTCCAAATGTGCTAGGATTACAGGTGTGAACCACCAAACCAGGCCAAGAATCCATATTTAAATTTGCTTATATATGTAGAAATATCTAACTATATATATTTCTATATATAACATATATAAGAAACTAAGACTTTTTTAAATGGTTAGAGAGAATTACACAGATAATGGACAAAGATAGAGGACAAGTTATTCACTGTTCAACTTTTTATACTTTTCAGTTTTTTATGAATATATTTTCTATTCAAAAAATAAAATAAAATGTAATAATTGACTCACAAATAAAAATGCAACCCATATAGACCTTAGAAACTGGAACCTTGCAGAAACAATGTATTATATATTGACCAACATTAGGTACACTAAAAGCTCCCTTTTTGATTAGAAAGATAAAATTATTTCAAATATTGAGTAATACGTGGTGAAACAGTCAGCTGTGATAAGTAACTGATATATATTGTAATACCATAAGCAAACACTAAAAAAAAGAACAAACAATATACTTAAAAATAATATAAATAAATCAATATGGAATCCTAAAAATTTTTCAAGTAAACCACAGGTAGGCAAGAAAAGAGAAACAGAGGAATAAGAAATGGAAAAGAAAAACAGAGAACAAATAATGAAACAGCACACTACACCCTACCATAGCACTTAAATGTAAGTGATCTAAATATACCACTTAAAGGATAAAAACTGGCAATGTGAATATGAAGATACCACCACATTATATGCTGTGTACAAGAAACTCACTTTAAATACAATAACATAAGTAATAAAAGGATGGGAAAAGATATACTATGTGAACATGAACTGAAAGAAAACAGGAGTGGCCATATTAATTACAGATAAAATAGACTTTAGAAAGCAAAAGAAAACTCACTGCATCCAAATTGATACCTAGCACAACTGAAATCACTTTAGTTCTCTAACATGGACTAAAATATACTAATCCAGGCTAGTTATCATAGTTAGCACCATTTAGTTTATATAGCAAACTTTCCAAATTGAAATTGGAATTAAATTTTAAGAGTAGAAATACAGTATCAGCCTTTATATTTTTTTAAAAAGTAGACTAGAACAAAGAAAATTACTGAAGAAAAAAAGGACCTACATAATGAGAAAGGACCAATGTAACAGTAAGATATAATATTTCTAAATATGTGTATATCAAACAACAGATACATTAAAGTACATGAAGCAAAAACTAAGAGAGCTCTTTTGGGGGCATCGGAATCCTACAATTATAGTTGCAGACTTTAATTCCCTACTCTCACCTACTGATAGAACTCCTATACGCAAAACTCAGCATGGATATAGGAAAACTGAACAACATAATCAACAAACAGGATCTAATTAACACATATATAAAAAATATTCAATACAACATCAGCAGGACAGATATTTTTTCAAGTACCATGGAACATTCACCAAAGTAGGACACATTCTGGGCCCAAAACCAAATCTTGATAAATTTAAAAGAACTGAAATGACAGAGTATGTTCTCAGACCATAATGGACTCAAACTAGAAATCAATAGCAAAAAAGATCACAGAAAAATCCCCAAATTTGAAAATTAAAGAACATAATTCTAAATAATCCATGGGTCAAAGAACTCTCAAAGGAAATTTAAAAACACACTCAAGTGAATGAAAATGAAAATATAACATATTAAAATATGTGGGATGCAGCAAAAGCAGTGCTGAGAGAAATGGATCACAAATATATTTATAAAGATGCAGATATAAATGCTAACAATGTGCTTAGAAAAGAGAAAATGTCTTAAATCAAAAATAAACTAAGTTCTAACCTCAAGAAACCAGAAGGGCAAAATAAACCCAAAGAAAGCAGAAGGAAGAAAACAATAAAAGTAATGAAATTAAAAATAGAAAAATGATAAGATCAATGAAACAAAATATAGTTCTTAAAAAAATTTAATGAAATTGACAAACCTTTAGCAAGTCTGACCAAAAAAAAAGAGAAGATACAAACCACTGGTATTAAAAGTGAAACAGGGGACATTAATATAGATCCTGTAGCCATTAAATGAATAATAAGGTACTACAAATTTACACTCATAAACTTGACAACTTAGAAGAAATGGACCAATTCCTCAACCCACATAACTAACAAAACTCAACCAAGATGAAAAAGAAACTGAATAATTCCATAACCATTAAAGAAAGTGAATTCATAAATTAAAAGCTTCCATAAAAGAAATTTCCCGGCCCAGCTGGTTTCACTAAACAGTTAAAGAATTAACACCAATCTTACACAATCTATTCCAAAAGAACAGAAAAGGAAGGAACACTTCTAAATTCATTTTATGAGGTCAGTATTATTATGATACTAAAACCAGACAAAGACAGTACAAAATAAGAAAACTATAGACCAAAATCTCTCATGACAGGAGACACAAATTGAACCCAGCAATGTATTTAAAAAATTATACACCATGAGCAAGTAGAATTTACTTCAGATATGCAAGGCTGGTCCAGCAGAAAATCAATCAATATAATTCAGCATGTCAACAGACTAAACAAAAA
Organism: Mirza zaza; assembly: GCA_008750895.1. NCBI lineage: Eukaryota > Metazoa > Chordata > Mammalia > Primates > Cheirogaleidae > Mirza > Mirza zaza. Next base: position 5,524 of record VSMD01116256.1, on the reverse strand, counting down.
AAAACCCATCATCATGTTAATTGAACAGAAAAAGCATTTGACAAAATCCAACACTCATTCATAATATAAATTCCCAGAAAACTTGGAATGGAAGGGCACTTCATCATGATAAAAAGCATCTCCCAAAAACCTAAAGCTGGCATTATACTTAATGGTGAAAGACTGAATGCATTCTCAAGATCAGGAACAAGGCAAAGATGTCCACTCTCCTCACTCATTCATTCTACATAGTATTGGAAGTTCAAGCTAGTATAATAAGACAAGAAAAAGAAATAAAAGATATACTGATTGGGAATGAAGAAGTAAAACTCTCCCCTTTTACAGGTTAACACAATTCTGTACATAGAAAATCCCAAGAAATCTATGTAAATACTCCTAGAACTAGTAAGCAACAGAAAACTCACTGCATCCAATCAAATTGATACCTAGAACTAGTAAGTGAGTTCAGCAAGGTCCAATCAAATTGATACCTAGAACTAGTAAGTGAGTTCAGCAAGGTCAAAGGGTACAAGATCAAAACCATATTTGTATACTAACAAGAAATATATGGAAATTGAAATTAAAATCATAATACCATTTATAATCACTCCAAGAAGATGCAACATTTAGGTATAAATCTAACAAAACACATACAGGCTCTTTATGCTGAAACTGTAAAACACTGATGAAATAAATCAAAGACGATCTAAATAAATGGAGAGACATGGTGTTCATGGACTGGAAGACTCAGAGAACTGATGATTGGGGAAGAATTACCACGTCTTATAAACATTTTCCAGTTACCTGACTCCTGTTTGATCTGGATGGTAGGTTTGATACCAGGTGGCAAAGGAGACTGCTGAGGCTGTTGCTGATGGGATACTGGAGAAGGCTGGGCCACTTGTTGCTGTGTCTGTTGTTGCACTTGATGTAATTGCTGCTTAGGAGACTGTTGATGCTGTTTAGGAAACTGTGCAAGAATCTGAGTTGGGGCACCCACTAAGTTTTTGGGAGAAGGAAGTCTGGTTGATGCCATCTTGATTGCTGATGTAGACACACCTGCACAAGAGTAAGGGAAAAGAGAATTTGAAAGGCAAGCATAATTAAAGTTACTTCTGGTTATTATAATAGATAATAGTTTAAAGACTAAATCAATAAAAACTATGATTTACTGAGCACCTAGTAAGTGTCAGATAAAATGGGCAGTTCTTTATGTTTTTGATATCTAGTCCGCAAACTCTGCAAAGGAGGCATCATTGCTCTCAGATTCAAAAATGAACTGATTTTCCCTAGGTGAAGAGTTAGAATGAAAGAAACAAAATATCACACAGGATGTTCCCCGATCTGTTTCTCAACAGATTTTTTAGAAAATGTAGGTTCTCAAGGTGAATAATATAAGAATAAAGCACATTTATTAATTTTTGAATCTTATTTATAAGTAATACATTTTTCAAATATTACTTCTCAGGTTCTAATCAGTCAATTTAAACATGACATCAGATAAAGTAACTCACACTCAAACACTCATCTTTTAAACTATTTAGCAAGGTAAAATAGTTTTTCTATATCTCATTTCTAATAATCTATAAGACAAAGTCATTTCTTGAAAATTCTAACTGGTTCAGTAAATAATCATGTGAAAAAATTTTATATCTACAGCAAAAAAATTCTGATAATAAGAACCTTTTCAGTACAATGCTAATATTAGCAAGCATACATAGATAAGAAGTGCTAGTAACTGCCACTGAAGATGTATGAGTTTGAGAAATTCTTTCTTCTCTCAGATTTTTCATCTATAATTTTCTTTTTTTTTATAATTAATCAACTACCCAACAGGACTATTATCTGTCAATGAGTTAAGTTAATATTCCTAACAGAGAGAACCTGGAATATAATTCTCCATATTTACTTTTTAAGCACTGCTGAAACAATGAAAAAAATTAATAACCTAATTCTCAAGTACTTAGGATGTTTTTTTCATACCTTCCTCTACCTTCCTCCACCAAATCCTCACCATGACAAATACACTCACTGTATTACAGAAAAATTTTAAATACAAATATCACATTCCTGTGTCTCTAAAGAATGATAAAAATAGAGAAGGATAAACCTTGAGAATACATTCTGATTCTCTAAAGCCTCAGCTTTCTCATTTGTAGAATTTTTCTTTTGCCCTCTAAAAGTTGTAGTGTGGATCAACTAAGATCACAGATCGAGGAATACTTTAAGGAAACAAAAAGTGTAGTCAGAATCACCAGTAGGGCTTACTCACATTACTTACATAGTTCCCTACCTCCCCTCCCACCCCCACATCCCTCCCTGAACACCAGTGCAGCAGGGAGCCATTTTGGTGCTATATATGTTCTGTATTGCCTACTCTTGCTGAACTGAACTATCTCTGGAGCCCCTTTCAGAGCTAACACTTTATTACTCAATGAGTATAAGGTGTTATACAAGCGAAAGATATTATTTTTAAACTATTTAAAAGCTTTAACCCTTATATTATACTCATAATGTATGGTCTTATATTAATTGAAGCTAACTGTGCACATGGATAATTCTCTAACTAAACTATGATCTCCATATACTTTCTATTTTTTTTTTGAGACAGTCTCACTCCGTTGCCCTGGCTAGAGTGCCGAGGCATCAGCCTAGCTCACAGCAACCTCAAACTCCTGGGCTCAGGCGATCCTCCTGCCTCAGCCTCCCAAGTAGCTGGGACTACAGGCATGCGCCACCATGCTCGGCTAATTTTTTCTATATATATTTTTAGTTGGCCAATTCATTTTTCTATTTTTAGTAGAGGCGGGGTCCTCACTCTTGCTCCGACTGGTTTTAAACTCCTGACCTTGAGCGATCTGCCCGCCTCGGCCTCCTAGAGTGCTAGGATTACAGGCGTGAGCCACCACACCCAGCCTCCATATACTTTTGTATAGGAAAAATATCTAACATAAAAGCATACAAGACTACTTTAGAATCAGAGAACTGTACTTAAGCCATGCCTTCAATACATAAACACATAATAGCTGTGTGACCTGATTAAAGTACTTAATCTCTCTGAAAATTCATTCAATAAAAATTTATTAAATATATACTTTATATGCTAGATCCTGGGGAAACTATTTTGTACCCATGAAACAGTCCCTACCTTCAAAAAGGTTAAAGCTTAAAGTAATCATATGATCACACAAGTCTATCATTACAAACTAATAAACATTGCTTTTATTTTAACAAGTACAAGGTCCTCTTCCTCTTCCTTTGCACTTAGCTTCCCAAACCATTCGGTACTAAAGCCATCAGGTGGCAAAAGCAAAATGGACAGCTAAGCAGCTAAGCAGAAGAGTAACTTAAAGCATGAGGTGCCAGAAACCACTGAGGAGACTGGCCTAGCACGGAGTCAGAATGAGAGTAGGATGAGGAGGGTGTCCACACTGGGGGCAGTTCATGGGGCAGCTAAGTACATAGAGTTAGAACCCAAGTGGGATGAAAAGAACTTCTATGAATGTAAGTCAGCTACACAGGATCTCAAAGTTTGAGCAAGGTGTCCATGGGAAGTGGTGGCTAGGGTGGGTATCAGAGTCCAAACTAGGTAAGGGCTTTTGGGTAGGAAGGCCACCCAGCACACGTATCAGAGCTGACCCAGGTGAGATAGGCAACAATGCAAAGGGGTTGCTGGAGCAGGGTGTCAGAACTCAGGTGGGGTAAGGTAGGAATATACAGGATGTCAGAGCCTGAGTGGAGTGAGGAGAGTATCTGCACAGGGGAGGGGCAACAGCAGTAATGATGAGCGATTGGTTACATACCAGAGGACTGATAAAATATGTATATTCAAGAAATAGAAGTTAGGTTTTTCCAGTGAAGGGAAGGGAGAATTAACCAGAATTAACATGAGCTGTTTAAAATTGTATGTATCAATTTGAACTCACAATTTTCAATATATAGAAATAAATATAGGTATAAATATGAGTGTTTATGTATACACTCCCTGGCAATAAGCATATCTAGCGCTCAAATCTTAACTTCTAATTGTTACTTTCTAATAAAAGGAACCAGGGCACCTTGCAGAAATAACTGATTCCAAGGCTGGAGTAGGAAAAGAACAAGATGAGCTTAGTAAATATAAAAGACTTTCCCCCGACTTCTTTTATAATTTCTTTAAAAGTAAATCACCTGTTTGAAGCAAAAATACTAACAATACAATTTAAAGTTTATAATATATACATAGAATTAAAATGTATGACAACCACAGTATAAGGACAGCAGGGGAGAAATGGAAGTACTGTTTTAAGATTTTAAAATAATACATAAAGTGGTATATTATTTGAATGTAGAATATTAAAAATTAAAAATGTATACTGTAAGTTCTAAAGCTGGGTTCTCAACCAAGAGCAATTTTGATGCCTCCTCCCTCCCCCAGGACAGCTGGCAATCACTTAGGGACATTTTTGATTGCCACGACAGGGGGTATGCTATTGGCATCTACTGGGTAGAGACTAAAAATACTGCTAAACATCCTACAATGTTTACACAGGTCAGCCCCTATAAGAAAAAAAAATAATCTAGTCCAAAATGTCAATAATGTGGAGGTTGAGAAATCTATTTTTGATTATTTTTTTTAAGTGTAGCTAATAAGCCAATGGAGGAAATAAAATGGAATCCATTAAAAGAAAAAAAACTCAAATCCAAAAGAAGACTGGAAAAGAGGGGAAAAGGAATAAAAGGACAAATGAGACAAATAAAAACAATTATCAGATACCCAAACAAAAACCTAAAGGAAAGAAACAACAACTGATCGACATGGGAAGAAATCAGCTAAGGAACTCAGGAAATATGAAGAACCAATTGGAAAACACACTCCCAAAGAGGAACCCCAGCCCCCTGGAAACGGACATCAACCAAAATCAGGCAACCAAACTGACAGAAGACGAATTTCGTATGTGGAGCATAAGAACACTCACTGACATGCAAGAACAACTCAATAACCAACACAAAGAAACCACAAAAAGCCTCCAGGATCTAGAAAAAAGGTCACTAAAGAAACAGACACAATGAAGAAAAGTTTAACCGAACTCCTGGAAATGAAGAATTGATTCAGGGAACTACAAAATACAGTGGAAAGTCTCAAGAACAGGGTAGATCAAACAGAAGAAAGAATCTCAGAGATTGAAGATAACACCCTCCAACTAAATAAAACCGTCACAGAGATAGAGCAGAGAAACAAGAGAAAAGAGCAAAGCCTACAAGAGCTGTGGGATTATGTGAAGAAACCTAATGTGAGGGTCACAGGGTTACCAGAAGGGGAAGAAGACAACACTAACGGGTTGGACAAGCTATTTGAAGATATAATAGAGGAAAATTTCCAAGGCCTTGCTAATAATCTCAATATACAAGTTCAAGAAGCTCAGAGGACCCCTGGGAGATTCAATGCAAATAGGAAGACATCACGACATGCAGTCATCAGACTGACCAAAATATCAACTAAAGAGGCCCGTCTAAGAGCTGTAAGACGAAAGAAGCAAGTAACTTACAAGGGAAAGCCAATTCG
>VSMD01116255.1:0-15438 GCA_008750895.1 Mirza zaza | reverse complement strand
AATCCTAGCTCTCTGGGAGGCCGAGGTGGGCGGATCGTTTGAGCTCAGGAGTTCGAGACCAGCCTGAGCAAGAGCGAGACCCCATCTCTACTATAAATAGAAAGAAATTAATTGGCCAACTAATATATATAGAAAAAATTAGCCGGGCATGGTGGCACATGCCTGTAGTCCCAGCTATTTGGGAGGCTGAGGCAGCAGGATTGCTTGAGCCCAGGAGTTTGAGGTTGCTGTGAGCTAGGCTGACGCCACGGCACTCACTCTAGCCTGGGCAATAAAGTGAGACTCTGTCTCAAAAAAAAAAAAAAAGGTGCACGCTGGGATTTGTGTTTGACGGCCCCCTCCCCTGTCCCCAAAGGTGGGTTCAGAAGCTCCACTCTGGCCTCCCACCTGTGACACTGCAGTGGCCATTGCACAGCCCCTGACGCCTCTGCATCTCTGAGAACCACGTTCAAAACAGACCCCTGGACAGTAGGAACCACAGAGAGAGGATTTCAGCCCCAGCTCTCTCGACCCTGGCATTTTAAGGAACAGGAACATCTCGTCTCACTATGATGACAAGATAAACTCATCTTAACCATTTAACCAGAGTTCAGTTTTTGAAAAACTGTGTGTGGGGTGGAAAAGCTCATGACGAGCTGCTTCAGTAAGCAGGCTGATCTTGAGGGGACAGAACGCTCTGGAGTGAGACACAGACTCTGTATTCGGATGTTGCTAATTTCACTCTCTTGCTAGAATATGGACGGAGCCTTGAAGATGACATTTGCTCTGACACGTCGTTCATGTTCCAGCGAGTGCTGGTGTCTCTGTCAGCCGTGAGTCACTGTCTCTGTTGGCTGCTTCTGATGGGGGATGGGTTTTATTGAAATGCTCCCCTTTACTGGCCTTTCCCATCCTCTCAGCCAAATGTGGATGTTGTTCTCCACAGGTGTTGTTCTTGGGCCTGTTATTTTATTTCTCCTTGAGAGACTCTGGCTAGTCATGTGTGTCGGTTTGTTCTACTTAATTCAATATTTACAAGTACCCACAGCACGCCAGGTACCCCAGTTAGTGCACTGAGAGTTACGAAGATGATTAAGAGGCAGTTCCTGTGCTTCAAGAGTTTATATTGTTGTAAGGGAATATATCAGGTGCACAAGTTGCATGAAGAGAGGCACATAGTAAAAGAAAAAGTGAAGGAGAGATTTTGGTTGCAGAAACAAAGAAAAGACTTCATGGCATAAGTTCAGAAAGGACTTGGAGGACTGCTAGAATTTCAAGAGGCAGAGATGTGGGCGGGTGCATTCCAGGCAGGAAGAACAGCAAGAACAAGGCGAGGAGGCGGGAAACACATGGGGTGTGTTCAGGGAACAATTGTTTGAGCAGTCAGGCTGGTAATTCTAGAAGCAACTTGGAAGGAGGCACTGCAATTCCATGTTGGGAGGAGTTTACATTTTATTTATTTGGAGAGCAGTAGGGAACCACCAAAGGTTTGGGAGCAGTAGGTGATGTGATGATGATGATGATGATGATAGCAATGTGATTGGAACCGCATTTTCAGAAGAGTAATGTAATAGTGAGGTATAGGATGAATGGTGGTGAGCAACTGGAGGCTGGGAGACCAGGTAGGAAGTTACTCAGTATGCCAGGTGGGAAATAAAGCAGGACTGGGCTGGGCGGGCAGGGGTGCCAGAAAAGAGAAGATGGAGATTCAAGACGTTTCACATCACTTCCTAACCACATCTTTGTCCCCAGCCTCCTTCTTGAGCAGAACTCTCATTTCTCACTGCTTTTCAGATGTTTCCCTATGGATGTTCTACTGTCACCTCAAATGAGTCCTCCTAAACTCATTTTCCCTCCAAACCAGCTCCTCTTCCTGACTTTTTTTTTTTTTTTTGAGACAGAGTCTCACTTTATTGCCCAGGCTAGAGTGCCGTGGTGTCAGCCTAGCTCACAGCAACCTCAAACTCCTGGGCTCAAGCAATCCTTCTGCCTCAGCCTCCCAAGTAGCTGGGACTACAGGCATGCGCCACCATACCCGGCTAATTTTTTCTATATATATTAGTTGGCCAGTTAATTTCTTTCTATTTATAGTAGAGACGGGGGTCTCACTCTTGCTCAGGCTGGTTTCGAACTCCTGACCTCAAGCAATCCACCCGCCTCGGTCTCCCAGAGTGCTAGGATTACAGGCTTGAGCCACCACGCCCGGCCTCTTCCTGACTATTTCTTTTAATACTGTTGCTAGTCTTCCAACATGCAAAGCAGAACCCGGGAAATCATCTCCAACTTCTGCCTCGTCTCTGATATTTACTTAAAAACGCCTGCCTGTTTCTCTTATTTCCTTCCCATTTTTCTTTTCCTTCCATATTCACCACTCTGATGAGTCATTCCTAGACCACAGAATACTGAGACAGCATAGCAATAACAACAGTCTAAAAAGCTGGAGGAGAGGAACCCGTTTTGTCGCTCTCTAGCATTCCTCTGAGGCTCCAACTCTGCCCCCTGTGAGCTGGTGCTGGAGGGGTGGGGGCATTTTCATGTGCTCGAGTCCCACCGCAGGTCCCAGATTCTCTTGACTCTCCTCCGCTCCCAACCCCTTTTTGGCAGAAGTTGGTCACTGTAGAGTTGCCAGGCAGGAAGGCAGGAGTGAGCTGGGAAGACACAGGGGAGTGGGGCAGAGGGGAAGGGAAGGAGATAGCGGAGGGAGCAGTCATTCCCCCTCTACTGGCAGAGACACCGGGCAACGTGAGGGGCCACGCTGAGGCTAATGTCCTGTAGGCACGGATCACAGGACATCTGTCCTCCCTAGGTCCGAAGTCCCACTCCTTGTGGCGTTTTGTCTGATTACCATGTCCTTGGGTTCCCAGACCGTCTGCCTTAACTGTGCCCCTAAATCTTCAGGGATACTCTCTCATTCTTTTTGGTTTATTTTTCTCGTCCTCAGGGTGGTAGGGATGAAGGAAATCAGCTGGATGATGATCTTGTGAGGCAGGATGCCCAGGTTAGTACAACTGCAGCTTCTTTCTTCCAGTCGTCTTCTCTTTTGCTGGTAAGACAGGCCTTAATTGGTAGAGAACCTCTTATATTTTAGTGTATATTAGCCAGGCTGGGATATATCATGAAAAAAAAAAAAGATTCCCACAGATGACTGTTAATAACAGAGGATTTTTTTGCAGAGGGACCTGGTGCTTGGGGGTGGCAATGGATATTGTTACACAAACACTCCTGGGTTCCAGGTTCTTTTTACAAGCTAACTTGGCATAACAGATTAGCCATTGCACATTGTTCCAGGTTTCTTGACATTGGGTCCATTGTGTGGCAATCCCAAATAACCACTTGGAGGTGATTGCTTTTTTCACTGTGCATTTTTACTTCTCCAAAGAGAGTATCTATAGGACCTGTGTAAAACAGTGTGGCACAGTGTATACCCTGTTGGGTAAAATTGATAGCAAACCCCAAGAGGCAGGTACTTCTCAGGTACCCAGCCCACTGATGGTTGCCCTGGTACCAAGCCCTGGTCTAATCAGCTATGGCCCAATAACACTAATTATAATGGCTAATAAAATATGGGTTCTTACCAGGTTCCAAACACTGCTCTAAGCTCTTTATATGAAATATATCATTGAATCCTTCCACAGCTCTATGAGATAAGCATTGCTCTCCCCATTCTATAGGCAAGGAAATTGAGGCTCAGAGAAGTCAAGTTTCTTGCTCAAGTTCAGATAGATAATAAATAGCAGAACTGGGGATTTCAACCCAAGCAATTTGCATCTAGATCCTGTATTCTTAACCAATCCACAACCATAGTGAGGGATTGGTCCCATTTAGTGTGTGAGGTATGAATCACTATGCTTTATGTAGAAAAGGAGCTATTGCTTTCATTAGAAGGGGGGATGTATGTGTTGGCTTGGGCTTCTGAGTGCATGGCTGCTAGGTTTCAACAGGAAGCACCTCAAAAGCAAGCATCCAGTTGAACTGGTGGAAGTTGCATGACTGTTTATGATTTAACCTCAGAAATCACAGAGTCACTTCCACTATACTTTATTAATTGAAGTATACTAGTCAGGGTTCTTCAGAGAAACAGAACCAATAGGATGTGTGTGTGTATGAGACAGAGAGAGAAAGATTGATTTATTACAAGGAATTGGCCCACACAATTATGGAGATGAGCAAGTACCAAGATCCTCAGGGTGAGTCAGCAAGTAAGAGCCAGGGGATGGTTTTATTCCAGTCTGAGTCCAAAGCCTGAGAACCAAGAGAGCTGATAGTGTAGTTCCCATCCTAAGGCCAGCAGGCTGGAGACCCAGAAAGAGTCAATGTTTAAGTTCAACTCCAAAGGTAGTGAAAAAAGGCCTGATACTTTAGCTCAAGGCAGTTAGGCAAGAGTTCCCTTTTACTCTTGGCGGGGGTCAGCCTTTTTGCTCTTTTGAGGCCTTCAACTGATTGGACAAGGCCCACCCACAATAGAGAGTACAATCAGCTTTACTCAGTCTACTGATTTAAATGTTAATCTCATCCAAAAAAACCCTCATGGAAACACCCAGAATGATGTTTGACCAAATATCTGGGCACCCTGGGGCCTAGTCAGGAAGAACTGAATTAGATGAACTTTTTGAGCCTTTTCAGCTTTAAAATTCTATGGTTATATTAATTAACTCTAAAGCAGGAAGGGAATCCGAGAAAGCAGCAGAGGCATGGATGGTGGTAAGCCCAATGAGTGACAGTGTGTTAGAGTTAAGACCATTTTGAGAAATTTAACAGGCCAGCTGCTTATTATAAACCAATAGTAGTTCTGATTTATCAATAATCTAGTTCAAGTGAGCCGAATCAATTTCTTGTATTCTTACTGGTTGGAATGTAAGCAATTACCAATGGGATCCTGATTCTACTGTGAGAGAGATCATTCTAGAGCAGGGCTGTCCAACAGAACTTTTTGCGATGATGAAAACATTCCACATTTGCACTGCCCTGAAGTGCCCATGTGCCCCACGGGCCACATGTAGCCACTGAGCACTTGAATTGTGGCTAGTGTGACTGAGGAGCTGAATTTTACATTTTATTTAATATTAATTAATTAAAATTTAAATAGCCACATGAGGTTAGTGGCAACTGTATGTGACAGCCCAAGTCTAGGGCATTCTTTTAGCTCTTAAGATAGAACCATGGAGCCAGCATATAGGGAACTGCGGGTGTTGCCTTGACTCCAGGGAGGCTCTATAGGGTCCCGACAGTCACATGCCTAGGGAAAAGTCCTCAGTCATTTCCACTGGGCACCACCACTTCCACCTCCATCACCAACAACATAACACTAGGCCAGCGCAGCTCTTTGAAGTTCTGGAAATATTTGCATATGTCCTGGCACATCCTTTTTGGTTCTTTAAACTTGTGCTTTGTTTGGCTTCAGGACCTGTATGAGGCTGGAGAGAAGAAATGGGGGACAGATGAGGCGAAATTTCTAACTGTTCTCTGTTCCCGGAATCGAAATCATTTGTTGCACGGTAAGACACTTACCTCACTTCCCAGAGAAACTATTTGAAAGACAGTGAAAACTATATTGCTCCTAATTAATTGTAACCTTTTCTCCTGCAGTTGGTACAGAGAACTGATTGTACCAAACTGTCTAAGAGTCTAAGAAATGAGACATTTCCATTTCCTCATACTCATGGAAATGTATGAATCCAATGATGTGCATGAAAGCCAATTTCTGAAAGATAAATTATGAATAATTAGCAGAAATACAATGAATTCATAGATGTTTGGTGTTTCCATTACTAGGAAACTTACCTTCATAGTCAGTCCCTTTTCTAAAGTAGCCCCAAGACTTTCATTTTAATTTAGTTACATAAGAAAATAATCTTCAGTACAATAGGAACAATAAAATAGAAATGTTGGTTGATATTTATTCCTGTTTAACATCCAAGCTGTAAAGCTAATAACCATGACTTCTTTAGGAGTTATGTTGCATAATATGAACAGTGGATAATTTCAAACTTTATTTCCTATGTGTCATGTTTCTAATTTATTTCTGATAATTCTAAGCTTTGTAATATGCTTTTAACTTGTTTGGGGGAGAGATGCTATACAGAATTACAGAATATTTGTTGTCAGGTTTATAGTTTCCTTGTAAACAGCAGTAAGGGTTTAATAAGATATTTCATCTCTTGTATAAGCTCTTTAGGTCTTTATGTAGATCATAATTTTATAAACCCACCATGCCCTTTAATCATACACACTGATTCACAAAGCTTGTGGGAAATTTGAGAATGAGTCTGCCTACATTGAAAACATAAGGTAATTGAAAAGTACAACACATTTTGAAGTTGTAATTACTTCAGTTATTCCACAGTGACCCCAAAAAGGTGACTGCTCCTGTTAATAAACCCCCTGGGCTACCATCAGATGCACCAACTTTGGACTCATTGCCATCCCTTGCCTGATTACGAATAACACAAATCTCCCCCTGGTGGTACTTTCCAAGAACTTCAGGTCCTTCAGAAGCCGATTTTGTGCATAAACATATTTGTAAGAGTTTTCATTTGCAGGCACAAATCCCACAGTTGGGCACTTATAAAATATCTGTTTGTAAGCCACTGGCAGGAAATATTTTTGGCATTATTTGGATAAAGAAAACTTCATAATTTTCTTACCAACCAACAATAATGGTGAGGATTCACAATAAAGTTTTAAAAATACTTTCCTATCTTCTATGTGCAGTGTTAAGCATATTATGAGCATTGTTTCTTGCAACATCCCAATGGAGTAGTCATTATTTTCCCCATTTTACAGTGGAGAAAACTGAGGCTTAAGAAGTGTGTCAATTAGACTCTTTAATTCCAAGCAATAAACGCTGACTCCAACTTAAGAAAAGAGGAAATAATACAGAATCAGACAAGAGGGAAAATGAAAAATACTGGTAGCTCACAAAATTGAATGGAGAGACGAACAACTTCAGGAAGAACAGAAACCAAGGCAGTTCTGGGGATCTCAGTAGAAGGGAGTCGTGGATTTTATTTCTAAGGCAGAATTTTCTGAAGTCTGTTCTCCATTAAAAATACTGATTTTCTTGAAGCCCTTCTTCAGACTGGTTGAATTAGAATCTCTGGGAGTGACACCTAGGAATTTTAATAGCTATCCCAGGTGATACTTATGTTCATTGAGGATAAAGATGACTCAGTGCTTTTGGCCATCCCTGTGATCTGCTCAATTTTAAACTTTTTAAATTCCCAGGAAGGTAAGTCTAATGGATCCTGACTAGGTGAACTGCTTGCTGGGTATAAGTGTCCCCTGATTGACAGCCCTGTGAAAATCACATGGATAGAGGTTAGGCAGCACCCCAAAGAAGATAAAATAGATACCTGCTCTGAGAAGGTTCTGGAAAGGGACAGAGAGGAAAATATATTCATCACATTCAAAAAGACTTGGCAAGTATAAGGATAATAGCAGACAGAAAAAAAAGAAAAAAATACTTAGCAAAAAAACAAATTTAATTATGTTAAAGCCTATTAAAAGATGCAACCAGCTATTATTAAATGTGACTCAGTTTTGAAGAGCTTGAATTCTTCAGTTTTTTTTAACTCTGCTATAAACTTGATTTTATGAATTGCTCTACTTTTGATGAACACACAGGTGATTGCCAAGGCCAAAATTACAAAAAGACACAGTCTGCTTATTAAGGAAACAATGAGAAAAGGAAGCAAATGTTTCCAGAGGTCATGTCCATTTTATGTGTGAGGAAACAGGGTCCCAGTTAAGGGAAGGGACTTGTCTGATGTTCTCCAAGCATCACAGTATTTCTTCTTCCTCACCCAGGTCCACGCCACTGTGCTATGTCCTTCCTGGATGCTTGCCCACAGCACTGATTAGTTTCCTCTTGAAATATGCCAAAGAATAAATAGTGCAGGCTAGTTAAAAAATGCTCATTCTCGGCCGGGCGCGGTGGCTCAAGCCTGTAATCCTAGCTCTCTGGGAGGCCGAGATGGGCGGATCGTTTGAGCTCAGGAGTTTGAGACCAGCCTGAGCAAGAGCGAGACTCCGTCTCTACTATAAATAGAAAGAAATTGGCCAACTAATATATATAGAAAAAATTAGCCGGGCATGGTGGCACATGCCTGTAGTCCCAGCTACTTGGGAGGCTGAGGCAGCAGGATTGCTTGAGCCCAGGAGTGTGAGGTTGCTGTGAGCTAGGCTGACGCCACGGCACTCACTCTAGCCTGGGCAATAAAGTGAGACTCTGTCTCAAAAAAAAAAAAAAAATGCTCATTCTCTCCATAAATTTTAGTTTCCTCTATTTTTAAGTTATTAATAATGCCTTTTTTGTTATTTGTAGTGTTTGATGAATACAAAAGGATATCGCAGAAGGATATTGAACAGAGTATTAAATCTGAAACATCTGGGAGCTTCGAAGATGCTCTGCTGGCTATAGGTAAGTTGGTAGGGGGTGGGGAGTGGAGAAACAAATGTCTATAGATTTTCCTCCTTGTTATCAATTTGTTGGCATGGAGATATGAAATTTTTTTTCAGAGATAAAAGTTATTTAAATTACTCATGGTGCATTCCAGAATTTTATTTATTTATTTATTTATTTTCTGAGGCAGAGTCTCACTCTGTTGCCAGGGCTAGAGTGCCGTGGTGTCAGCCTAACTCACAGCAACCTCAAACTCCTGGGCTCAAGCAATCCTCCTGCCTCAGCCTCCCGAGTAGCTGGGACTATAGGCATGTGCCACCATGCCCAGCTAATTTTTTTCTATATTTTTAGTTAGCCAATTCATTTCTTTCTATTTTTAGTAGAGACGGGGTCTCGCTCTTGCTCAGGCTGGTTTCGAACTCCTGACCTTGAGTGATGCTCCGGCCTTGGCCTCGGCCTCCCAGAGTGCTAGGATTATAGGCGTGAGCCACCATACTTGGCCTCATTCCAGAATTTTAAAGAAGAAATATTATCTACAACCTGACTTCTATTATGCCATGTGGTTTATATATTTTATATCTTATCTGCCTTTATATCTCATTATATGGGAAAGATAATACTAGCTGCATCTTGCAAGTCTGTGAATGGTTAGAATTCATAACTGTCTAATATGGTAGAGTTGGTAATCATCATTTTGAAACTATATGCCACCCTATGCTTTGATGACCTTTATTAATTACTTCTCCAGGAACTTGATGATAAATTGAGGGTACTTTCTATCTGTGAAAATGCATGTTCATGAAACACTGTTTAGCTAAAATTTCTCCAGCCAAGCAATATTACTTGGTATCCTGTAGAAAGTGAGGGAACAACTGTCACTTTTCTTTTCTCGTAAGTCTTATCTGTAATCTTTTTATTTCTTTTTTTCTCTACAGTTAAGTGTATGAGGAACAAATCTGCATATTTTGCTGAAAGGCTTTATAAATCGATGAAGGTAAATGGCCTCACTTTTAGCATGTGAATGACGTTGGCATATATTATGTTCACCTTTTAAGGCTTACTTATACACTCCCCATCACATTTCAGCCTGAAATATCCAATTCAATTCATCAAATACTTCACTGAGTACCTGCTAATAACAATGCTAGGTGATATTTATTGACAACTTAGGATGTGTGGATCACTGTTCATAATGCCTTATATGCATAGATTAATTTTATACCCCCAACAGCACTATGGGGCAGGTACTGTTATTAACCCCCATTTTACAGATGAAGAAACTTGGGCATAGAGAGAGGGCTACACAGTTTGCTCAAGGTCCTCAGTGAGGACGTGATGGTGCAAGGATGCAAACACTGGCAGTCTCGCTACAGAGCCCATACTCCTAACCCTGCACTGCGTTCTGTGCAAGCACCCATGATATGGGATCATGAGAGGTGCAGGAAGGACCAAAATGTAGTCCTTTCGAAGAATGTCTAGCCTTATGGGGAAAGCAAGTATGTGCAAAACACTAATAATAACATGACAGGATGTAAGACAGCAGTTGAGGATCCAAATATTACAGGAACAGACAAGAAAGAGTATTTCTTTTAATATTTTTTGGGGGGATGGGGGAGGCTCTGTAAAGAATATATGAAGAAGTTAGTGTATTTGAGCAGGACCTTCAAGGAAGTTTTACATCAAAGGATTTTACATGGTAAGGGAGAGGGATGGTAAGGAGGAGAAGGGAAGGATGACATTCCAGGGAATCGTAGGTGAGGCAGGCAGGCTGGACAGCACAGAGTGGCTCTTGAGAAAGGCAGAGGGCAGTGTCTTCTGGACAGGATATAGAGTGTTGGAAAAGTAAGATGTGGAGTGGCTTGAATACCATGGCAAGGAGCAAGGCTATTCCTCAGGCCTCCAAGGTTGTGGAACAAAGGATACGATCAGGAAGAGTCATCCCTAATCTTGCCTTGATAGACTGAAGAAGATTCTGCCTGAAAACCAGCTAGTTTTTCATATATGCAAGGTCTTGTTTTCTTCCTTAGGGCTTGGGCACGGATGATAACACCCTCATCCGAGTGATGGTTTCTCGAGCAGAGATTGACATGATGGACATCCGGGCACACTTCAAGAGGCTCTATGGAAAGTCTCTGTACTCTTTCATCAAGGTAGGTCCCAGCAGCCTTGGGCCAAGGGAAAGCACTGAGGAAAGGGCGGCTCTGACCTCAGCGTTCAGCACTCCTTGTCCCCTCTTCTTGGCATATTATTCCTTTTAAAAATGGTACGCCAGATACTTCTAGTCTCTCTCCTTTCATATAGACATTTACACCTTTGCCAGGATAGACGCTGGAAATATTTGCCTTCTAAATACAGTAATTATTTCATGTTGAACCCAGACGGAGAAAGATAACATTTTAATGAATACTTTTAAGAGCACAATTTCCTTAGCTACCCAATTATCATAAGAGATAAGCAACTGAATCCAGAGTCCCATGCAGGGCCAGCTGAGGTCTGCTGGAAGCAAGGGAAAGCATTTTAGTTAACCTGAACTGCTCTTCCTCACCTGGCACCAGACTTCTAGGATTCCTAAGGTGGCATAGGAGTGATGAGAAATGATTCACAGCCCTCAAAACCCCTCATTACCAGGATTTTGCTTCTTGAAGAAGCCATAAGAATCTCATGGACATGAAACTGAGACAGATTTCCTTGGAAACTGGGCCCGTCTGTGCAACAAACTTCAAATCAGGATTTGATCTATGAATTAAATATTCTGAATCCTACTCATGGCTTGGAGAGGTCTAACTATTAGGTGATTTGAGCTGCAGATTTTGTTACTCTGTCTACAAGGCATTCAGGAAACTTGTTTCTATTTCTGTTCAGGCTATGAGGTAACTTTATTTTGCAGAGCTGAGCTACATAGCTAGCTTAAGATTCAAGGATGACCATAAATGAAGTTATGGGAAAATATACTTGTATCATATAATATAACTGTATTAAGAGCTTTACAAATCACTAGGAAAAGAGAACACTGGTCAAAAGGATATTAACCATGCATTTCATGAAAGATGAAACACAAAAAGCCAAAAATATATAGAAAACATGGAATCTCACTAATATTTAACAAATTACAAATAAAAACAAGTCATTTTTTACTTAATACCTTAACAAAGTTTAAAGAAATCATAACTAGCATTGGGAAGTGCTTGGGGAAAACCCACTGTTTTGTTTTATGGAGGGACTATAAACTGGTATAACTTTTATCTGATAAGGGTTTACAATTCAGAATATATAAAGAACTACGACTCAACAACAAAAGACAACCCAATTAAAAAATGGGCAAAGGACCTGAATAGACATCTCTCTAGAGAAAATATACAAATGGCCACTAAGCACATGAAATGATGCTCAATATCATTAATCATTAGGGAAATGCAAATCAAAACCAGATTCATTTCATACCTAATAGGATGCCTATAATTAAAAATAAAAAGCAAGTAAACAAATGCCCCCACCTCCAGAAAATAACAAATGTTGGTGAGGATGTAGAGAAATTGGAATTCTCCTACATTGCTAGTGGGAATGTCAAACGCTGCAGCCACTGTGGAAAACAGTCTGGTGCTTCCTCAAAAAGTTTAATATAGAACAACCATATGACCCAGAAATTCCACTCTCAGGTAGCTATACACTCAAAAGAAATGAAAACAGGGACTCAAACAGATACTTGTACACCAATGTAAACATTATTCACAATAGGCAAAAGATAGAAACAGCCTAAGTATCCATCAACACATAAATGGATAAACTAAACGTATATACATACATACATACATGCATAAAAAGGAATGACATTCAATGGTAGGCTGTCATGGAAAAAACTGACATTTCTGATACATGGTTAAATACTGAAAACATGCTAAGTGAATAAACCAGACACAAAAGGACAAATATTGTATGATCCCACTTACATAAAATATGTAGTATGGGTAAATTCACAGAGACAGAAAGTAGATTAGCGGTTACTAGGGATTGGTGGGGGAAGAATGGGAGAAGTTATTGCTTAATGTGTACAGTTTCTGTTTGAGATGATGAAAGGGTTTTGGAAATAGCAACAATGGTTGCACAACATTGTAAATGTCATTAATGCCACTGAATTATACACTTAAAAATGATTAAAATGACAAATTTTATATGTTTTAGATATATTTACCATAATAAAAAAGGTCTCTGAAAGATTTTGAATAAAATTTAATAAAATGTGCAAAAAGTACACCAGGTAATATGATACTTCCAGCATAGCACTATTTATATTAGTTTAATATTTTATATTATTTGTTTATATAAATATATGGTATTTATAGTATATAATTATATAACATTATTATTTGTATTAATAGGGAATAACCCAGATGGGTTATAGAAAATCCATATATATGATATTAATACTATATACGCACTAAAATGATGGAGTAGAAATATATTGATTGGCTTGGGAAAACATCACTAGAAAATATTTATATGTTTGTAAATGTAAGTTTATAAATATATGTGTATATACACATACTACTAGAAAAGATTGAAAATAAAAATATCTTGCCCATTCAATAATTGTCAAAAGAAGCAAAAATAGGCTCAGTGGCTCACACCTCTAGTCCTAGCACTTTGGGAGGCTGAGACAAGAGGATTGCTTAAGGCCAAGAGTTCAACACCAGCCTGGGTGATAGTGAGACCCCATACCTACAAAAAATTTTTTTAATTAGCCAGGCTTCATGGCGGGTGCTTGTAGTCTCAGTTACTCCAGAGGCTGAGGCAGGAGGATGGCTTGAGCTGAGGACTTTGAGGCTGCAGTGAGCTATGATTGTGCCACCGCCGTCTGGGTGACAGAGCAAGACATTGTCTCAAAAAAAAAAAAAAAAAAGAGAGAAACAAAAGTAGCAGAATAGAAGCATGAAATATGTAAATAATAGAAAAAAATGACAAAAGCTAAAATATAAGTTATAAAAATAAACTCTCAAATTAGGTAAAAAATATAAAATCCAATTTCATGTTGTTTATAAGGAACAAATAAAATACGGTGACATGTAAAAAGTTTAAAGAAAAAGGCCAGGGAAAAAGAACATTTGACAAATACGAGAAAGCAGGGATTACACTATTAGCAAAAAGAATTTAAAGAGAAAACACTTTAAATAGGAGAAAGTGGATCACTTTATATTGACAAAGGAAACAATTCACAACAAAGATTAAATTGTCACAAAACTTTAGGTACCCAATCATACTACATTCAAATGTACAAATAAGAAATTTAAGACTCCAAAAGAAGACTGATGAAAATACTAGGCTAATGAGATGCACCTTATTCTTTGGCAGATCAATGAGGCAAAGTATAAATAAGGATATATTAAGATTGGTTTTAACAGTTATTTATTAAACTTTGAACCCTTATACAGAGATTCCATCTTTTCTAGTGCCCATGAAGAACTAATAAAAATCTATCATTAGACCATAAAAATTGCTATATAGAAATTATAGAATCTTTCTGGAAGGCTGTTTTGTAATCCACATCAAAAAGCTTTAAGAAAATGCATGCTCATTAATCCAGTAATTCCCATCTTATGAAAATTTATCTAGAATAAATCATTAAAAAAATTTAACTATAATATACTTATTGAAACAGTATTTATAATAGTGAAAAATTAGGCTGGGCATGGTGGCTCATGCCTGTAATCCTAGCACTCTGGGAGGCCGAGGCTGGATGATTGCTTAAGGTCAGGAGTTCGAAACCAGCCTGAGCAAGAGTGAGACCCCCATCTCTACTGAAAATAGAAAGAAACTAATTAGCCAACTAAAAATATAGAAAAAATTAGCCGGGCGTGGTGGCGCATGGCTGTAGTCCCAGCTACTTGGGAGGCCGAGGCAGGAGGATCACTTGAGCCCAGGAGTTTGAGGTTGCTGTGAGCTAGGCTGACGCCATGGCACTCTAGCCCTGGCAAAAAGAGTGAGACACTGTCTCAAAAAAAAAAAGTGAAAAATTAGAAATAACAACTATCCAACAATGGGGAGGGGAAAAGTTATGATTAAATAAATTATTTTACCTATGTACAATGGAATATTCTGTAACCATTAAATAATGTTGTAGAAGAATATTTAACAAAATAGGGAAATATTCTTGCTATATTGTTAAGTGAAAAAGCAGAATATAGAAGAATACTACAGTTCTATCACATAGATATTTCTATGCATAGAAAAAAGACTGGAAGGATATGTGCACACCACAATGTTAATAATAGTAATCTTCAGATGGTAGAATAATGGCAATTTTTATGTTCTTTTTTTGTCTCTATTTCCCACACTGAACAAGTATAACTTTTGTAATAAAAAAAAATTTAAAGAGCTAAGAAAAATCCATTCAGGAAAAGTTGACTTAGATGACTTTGAACTGTGAACATTTTAAACCCCATTTTTATCCGACTATAACTTTGCTTTCCTTTCTCCCAGGGCGACACATCAGGAGACTACAGGAAGGTACTGCTAATTATCTGTGGAGGAGATGATTAAAATAAAATCCCAGAAAGATAGGAGGATTCACAACACTTCGAATTTTTTTAACTTCATTTTTCTACACTGCTATTAGCATTATCTCAGGATGCTTATTTCCAATTAAAACGCCTACAGTTGCCTCCTTGGTTATAGATTGTGTTATTATTCATCTATAATTAGTCATTATGATGCTTTAAAGTTGTACTTGCATTTCAAAGCTTACAAGACCTAAATGGAGAATTAAAATTAGAAATAAAAATGTACTCCATGTTTTTAACAGATTACTTCCTCATTGGTGTTTCACAGAAATTGAATATATTATTTCATATTTTCTTCACAATGGAAAACTTTTAAAATGGAAGACTGGAAGACTTTTAAAAAATCATTTTCCTCCCTAATCTTATTTTCAGAGTGGCTAGTAATTTCTTCATTTGAAATTGTGAACCATCCAGCTAGTAAGAATACCAATCCAATTTCTATTTTTCATAGTTATAGGTTATAGACATGAAAGCATCCACAAATCTCTATTTTTAGGTTTTGTC
>VSMD01116254.1:0-17348 GCA_008750895.1 Mirza zaza | reverse complement strand
AGACAAAAATAAACTTTATGAAATAAAAATAAAATAGTTATTGATTTAATATATCTTTATTTTATTACTTATATGAACATCACAGGCCCTAAAGGAAAATTCAGTCATGCACAATAATACATTCATCCTATTTTTAAAATATTTTGCTAACTTGCATTTATATAAAGACCATAGTTGTACATATATTTTATTTTGTCTTTATGAATGTATATTTGTCAAGTTGACAGTGCATAACACCATATTAGCCAGCTTTTGCTGCAGTAATGCTATCTCACTCCAAAATCTCAGTGACTTTATAACAGAAAAGATTTATTTTTACTCATGTTACAAATTACTGCTGCAAATAGCTTTAGTTCTATAGCTCTGTGCTGTGGATGGACTGCGAGTCTGTTGCTATGTGCTCTCATTGTCAAGAGTAGTTGTACTTCTGAGAATAGGGTTTTTTAGTGGCAAAAATTTGGCATAGTGCAATGAAATTTTATTATTTTTTACAGTCAGTAGCAGAAGTTCTCTTAATGGGGGACCACACATGTTTTGGAAAATATCTTAAATATCTCTCTGCGGTAAGTGACCAGAATAAAAAAGCAAAGGACCTAAGCCACTTGTCAGTGAGCCAGAAAGGAAAGCTAAATTGCTCTGATTTAAAAAATCAAGGAAACTTAGGGGAAGTGGGAGAGGAACAAAAGGAAAGAAAATAGAGAAAGGGCTAGAGGAGCCACTAAGATGACATCAGACTGAGTACCATTGGAATAAAGCAGACATTAAAATATTCCAAAATCAGAGGCATTTTAATGGTCATTAGGTTGGTGTAATGTTTTTTTTTTCCAGTGTAACTTTTTAAAAATTTTTTCAGCATATTATGGGGGTACAAATGTTAAGGTTACGTATATTGCCCTTTCCCCCTTCCCCCCTTGAGTCAGAGCTTCAAGCGTGTCCATCCCCCAGTTGGTGCACATAACACTCATTATGTATGTAGATACCCATCCCCTCCCCCCCACCTGCCCAACACCCAATAGATGTTATTCCTATATGTCCACTTAGGTGTTGGTCAGTTATTACCAATTTGCTGGTGAGTACATGTGGTGCTTATTTTTTCATCCTTGGGATACTTCACTTAATAGAATGGGTTCCAGCTCTGTCCAGGAAAATACAAAAGGTGCTATATCACTGTTGTTTCTTATAGTTGAATAGTACTCCATGGTGTAATGTTTTTATACAATAAATTACTCTATAGTCCTCTCAATCCCTCAATAAAATCTGCTAAACTCAAATGCCTCATGGGAAGACTATTTTGGTGAAGAAGGTAGTGACTTTCACAGCAGCCATAGCCATAAAAAAAAAAAAAGATGAATTAATACCTTTTGCAACAATCTGAATGGAACTGGAGACCATTCTTCTAGGTGCAATAGCTCAAGAATGGAATGACAAACACCACATGTACTCACTATTAAATTGCAACTAACTGATCAGCACTCCAGAGCACAGAGGGAAGTAAGTCAGTGGAAAGCAAGGATTGGGTGGGTGAGGAAAGAGGGAGGGGAGGGAAATAAATCCACCTAATAACCAAGGAATGGGGAGCATGGTATCATCAAGCAATCTTACCTAAGTCCCAAATGACAGTTCAGTTAGAGAAACAATTGACCATATTTTCTCTAATGTAATAACTGTTATTAAAATCTTGGCTCAGTCTTAGCACACATGTGGACCATTAATGTCTGTATTTTAAATCCCATTCTTGGTTCCACCTTACATCTTTAGCATAGGGTTTCATTTTGTTTATGTCCTTCTCTTTATTATTATTACTTTTTTTCTTTTTTTACTCCTTTGATTTGTGCTAACCCACCTAAAATTGTGTTTGGAACATGACAAGGAAAGAAGAGAAGAAAGGAGGAATAAAATAGTATGTTTCTAAAACTTTTGGTCTTACTGTACCTCCAATTTTTCAGTTATTTTATTTGTTCTCCATCAGTTTGCTATCAACAGTTCTTCACCATCTCCATGCGCCTTCTAATATGTACAATTTTATGGTAGATGAATGCACGTTTATCCTTTCATGAAGATGGTGTAACTTTTCTGCCATGTAAGTAGGACGGATCTTCCCTCTTACTCAACACCGAATTATCTTCTTGCACACAAGAGCACGCACGGTCACGAACATGATGATTTTCTAGGATTTTGAGTTCCCTCAATAGTCAGAAAACCAAAAGTTCTGTTGACCAGAGCAGAAATAAAGTAATGTCTTTATAATCAGAAGTAACACAATCTAATCAAGAAAGTTCATTATTGTTACATTATTCATAGAAGTGCTGGGTAAAGGTTATTTTTACTTCTCTGCCTTTTCCTTTTGAACATCACTTCAACTTTTTGGTGGTCTGGTGACTGTTTATACCTTTCTATTGTTCCCCTTACCTCAAATATTTGTGACTTGTGACCACAAATATTTAGCCCTCCCCAGCCTTGGTCCTTCACTGTAGACATAGTCTCCATTGGACTTCCCCGTCTCCTCACTGATGACACTTGTTCATCTCACGTTGCAAGGATTTAATCTCAGTCAAGTATAAAATAATACTAATATAAAGAAAATGGGAAACTTGGATTAGCTTTAAAGGGAATAAAGTACATGAGACACATTACTAATGCTGTCTGCCATACCTACTTTCTTTTCTAACTTAAATGCTGGTTGCAGTGTAAACAGAGCATGGACTAGACAATGATCTATGACATGTAGGGCTTTGCATGCCCTGCCAAAAAAAAAAAGACATATTGACAGAATCACAATCACTCTCTCTGTGCTTCGCATCAGTAATTTCCATTGAGAAATACAAAGGTAACTTCTGGGTGGTAGTAGCCTCAGTTGCTGAAGTGGTTAATAATGTAGAATAAGGGATGATATCCTTGTAGAGCTTTGCACAGGGAGAAAGCAGAGAAAGATGGTGAAATAGGAAAAAGGAATAGACATAGAGAGAAAATTGGAGATGAGAAAGCACGCAGTCTTATGGGAAGGAGGTGAATGGTAAGCTTAGAGGCCTGGAAGCTCTCCAGCTCCCAGCTCTGAGAAACCTAGACCCTCTTCCTATGCTTGAGTTCTATTTCCATCAATCTCAAAGAAGCTCCTTGAACTGTCTCAGGTAAAACTTCCCTTTCTGTTCAATTAAAACAACTCTGACTGGAGGATGATAATAAAGAAAATAATCCCTGGGTACCATTATATCTACACCATCTTTGTTTTCATAATACCCAATTCTATTATAGTACTTGATACCTTGTGATTATTAGTTTACATTTTCACCTCCTCTAGCAGACAATTTAGAACACCAGGGGGACAGTATATGCTCCCTTTGATATTTGTATTATCAGTGCCTATGGTTAAAAATAATTGTTTAATGAATGAATAGAAAATGATTCCATGTAAAAAATAGAACTCATCTCCCTTTACCCTTTATCCTTACCAACCTGAGGCAAAAAGAGCAGGATCATAACAGCACAAGGTCACTCAGATAAATGGAAAATGTAGATAAAATGTGTCTTGGGTAGAAGTAAGGATGAGGAAAAGAATTCTAGCAGTTACAACTTCAGGGAATGTTTAAAAGGGGTGCAGGTGGGAAAGGAGAACACCAACGGACAAGGTCCAGTTTGTTATTCTGCCTAGTAGCACTAATGTATTCAATCCTTAAAGCAAATGGTCTATTTTCCAATAAAGAAATCCAGGCATTAGCTAGATTTAGATACACCTCATTCTTCTGCACTTGCAGACCTCAGCAGTTCCAAAAATCTCAATTCCATTCTTCTCATTCAGAAACAGAGTGTAGTAGAAGAAAGAATCTTCAAAGGGAGCAGGTTTTAGAATTAGAGCATCCTAAGTATCTCACTCCCTTTGTAGAAGTAGAAATCATCTAGCACTATCAGTAATTCGACGGTGAAAGAGGTTATGATTCTTTGACCCTCTCAGGAACCAGGAAATCAAGCTTTGGCAACTGGGTTAGGTGTGTGTGTGTGTGGGGGGCTGTCCTCAGAGTTGTCACTGGAGGTATAAAAGCATCTTATAATCTGCAGGCACTTTGTCATGACTTGAAATTCCCTTTACTCAGTAGAATTTTCATCATCTTTAACAAAGTTTCTGTGAAGTGATTTTTTTCCTCAGTAATGTAACATTTGCATTACTCTCTTTTGACATCCTAAGAAGGTCTCCATAAATATGCATTTTCCATTGAATTTATGATACAACCACACTGAGTGCATCCTTGACATCATATCACTTCCTTAGTCATGCATTGACTTTATAATGTTATTTACTACAAAGTCTCATTGACAGCATCTTGGGAATACTGTGACAGCATTTTAGTTGCCATGGAAATGAATATTGAAATCACATTTGGACAAAATCACTTAGAAGTAAAAATGTATATATATATATATATATATATATATATATATATATATATACCAAATAGAATCTTGACATAATTATCACAGTTTTCTAAAATAATTTTACAACCTGAACACTTGTTAGAAATCTGTGCTAGTTCAGTGATAGATAAGAGACCAAATGTTGTTACTTTTAGAAATAAAGAAGACAATTTTGGCTGAAAGAAAGGAGGAGATAAAATCCAGAAATTCTTTCATTGGTTTTGGAATGAAAGATATTTTTATGATCCATCTTTACAGTTTTTCTTTTTTGTCAAATGATTGTATCAGTAAAATATCGACCCACATTAAAATAGAGATTTTGCAAGTATACATTTAAAATACATATTTTAGTAAGAACAGTATAGACTATCTCCAAGGTAAAGTTTAATATTTTTCTTAACATTCAGAGTAGGCCAGGAATCTGTTTAAACCCAATTATTCATGGCAATCTGTATTATCTCTTGCACTTATTTATATTTTCTCTTACAGAGTTTAATAGATGTCTCTAGGTGCTGTTGGCAGAGGAGGGGAAGAACAAAAAGTAAAATGATATAAGTAATATTTATATGGTGCTGTTTCTGTGCCAAACTTGCTGTTTCTGTGCCAAATGCTACTCACCAAACCTTTTATGTGTATAAGCCCATTTAGTCACAATGAGAATCCTGTAGGGCACGTATAACTACATTCATACTCTACTTATGAGAGAGAGAGAGAGCCTCCAAAAGGTGAACCACTTTCCCACGGGCAAGAACTAGTGAGTAATGGACTTGGCATTTGAACATGTATGACTTTAGTGATCATGTTATAATGCCTTTCAAAAGAAGAAAAGGGGGGAAATTGGGCCAGAAGTGTGCATGTGGTGGGAGTAGCTAACTGCATCCACTAATGCTTCCATCCCATGAAGAAGTATGGTCCGTTTCCCATTCCTGAAGCGAGGCTGACGGAAAGCACGTGTCTCTGACCCACAGCGATGTTAAATGAAGTCAGGGTGGGATGATCATGATCATGTTTGGCAAAATTATATCTGAAAGGAATTACGAGCGTCGTCATTTCAAGAGTACAAATGGGCTCTGTAGAGGCATATATAGCACTTCCAAGTCCCTCAAGTCATAGGCTGTTGCTACTAGTACTCTGGCAAATAATTTCGGTTTATAAATGATTTAGGTCCATATAGCTGGGTGTCTATTCCTAGTTTATGGCTTAGCTATCATGTATTCAGAGATGTTAAAGTCATTTTCATAGCCTATTTTATTTTAGCTGTAGCTTTTTATGGCTTAGTTAAAATTTAACTTCTTATTTTGATTCTCTTAAACACACTTTATGCCAAATTTTATTAATTTGCATTAATCGTATTATCATAGTGGCAGATACAAAATTTACTAACCCTTAAATATAGTGCTTCAGAACAAATCATTAGAGCAAGGGAGGATACAATACCTGTCAGAAGCCTTGTGGGTGGACTGAGAACCAGGGAAATATGACATCTGGGCAGAAGTTCCTCTAGATAAATATCAGAAACAACAGGAGCTGTCAGGCAACTTATGCAAATTCATTTAATGCTCAATAGAACTTAAATGTGTTTCATTTTAGTAAAATTGTCGCTGTTTGCTGATGACATGATATTACATACAGAAAACTCTAAAGACACCACCAAAAAGTTATTAGGACTAAAAAATGAATACAGTAAAGTTGCAGGATGCAAAATCAACACACCAAAATCATGAGTGTTTCTATATACTAACAGCAAACTATGCAAAAAAAAAAAATTGGGAAACAATCCCATTTACAATATTTTCTTTTTTTTTTTTACAATATTTTCAAAAAATAAAATTCTTAAGAATAAATGTAACCAAGGAGGAGAAAGATCTATACACTGAAAATTATAAGCCTTTGATGAAGGAAATTCAAGAAGACATAAATAAATGACAAGATAGACTATGTTTATACACTGGAAGAAGTAATATTGTTAAAATGCCCCTACTACCCAAAGCAATCTACAGTTTCAATGCAATCTCTATCAAAGTTTCAGTATCATTTTTCACAGAAATAGAAAAAGGAATCTTAAAATTCATATGGAATCAAGCAAAAGCCCAAATAGCCAAGGCAATCTTGAGCAAAAAGAACAAAGCTGGAGGCATCACATTACCTAACTTTAAATTATATTACAAATCTGTAGTAATTAAAACAGCATAGTACAAAATTCTTTTCTTCTCAATATATTTGTCAGGATTTACAGTAATTTAAACAAGATAGTACCAAACTCTTTTCTTCCCAATATATTTGTCAGGATTTTCTGAACACAGTGAAATCTTATTAGCACCAAATTCAATTCAGGGTATCAATGAATTTTTTCCTTACAGTATGTGAAGAAGGAGTCATTGATGTAGGATTTTTTTTTCTAACCTCAACCTTAAAAATACAACAGATAATTAAATTTATTTCTGATTCTTTTATATGGCCCTATGATCTGAATCCACTCATTCAATCATGCAAACTTTGTAATTCACTCAGTGGTGTCTTAAGGCAGTTTTTTGAGAGATATTTTCATACATCCAGAATACTACCCTCAATTCTGATGTTAAATTGCATCAAAACTTTTACTAACTAGATGGCTTCTCCACAAAGAATCACCCACCTGAACTCTTTTTTTTTCAATTATGTACTTAGGAAGTTTAATAAAATATGTATTTCCCAAGGACTTTTGAATGGATGGATTTGTCTGGTTGTTTTCAAATGATTTCTAAACATAGGAGCTGGATATTTTTCAACATAACCAGACTGCTAGTTTGTTGCCTGCAGTGTAGAAAAATATTTTGCTTAAATAATTAGCTTGAAGGTGACTGCACTTTGAAACTCTTAATCTATTGCTAGGAATTTTTTCTGGTGATTTTGATTTTCTTTTAATCTATAATATGGAAAGCATATAATACTTGTTTTGGTCATAGATTATACCTCTGATGAGTTATTCACTATATTGGTTGATCATAACAAAAAATAAGCACACACCAACATATACACACACCCACACACAGCATATTTCTAGCAATGCACTGTCCTCTAGTAACTTTCTGTTTCATTAGTTTTAAAAAATATATATCAAAGTAATACATGTGTATAAGTGGTTTATCAAAGAGTAAAATTATAATGAATAACCATAAATTCCTACACCAATATTCCTCTTTATACCCCCAATCTAATTACCCTTTCTCTTTCCTCAAAGTCAATTGCTTTCAGTCTTTACTTTTGCTAGTTTGGTTATTACCTCCACATGTCTAAATTATATTATTACCAATATCCTATGGTTTGTCAACTTTGGATACAGACTAGTGACTTTCTGATATAGTAGAAACAATTCTCTCGTATGCCATTCACACCTACTCTCTCTGATAATACCATTTTATCACTAATTTAATTTTTCAACTTTTCAAATTCAAAGAACATTTTCACTTACCTTTCCTATACTATTGAACATAGCACATATCCACTCACCATTTTGAAATATGAAGACATTGGTCATAAGAAAATGAAGGTATATCTCATTTTCGATAAATCTTCTCTAAGCAGTAGATCTATTGATTCTAAAATCTCAAAACCAATATAAAGTATATTACTACAGTTATTTTAACTGTAGTAATGTAGGGTTACTGTAGTAATAATACTTTAAAGTATTTTAAAGTATTATTTTAAAGTATTTTTAAAGTATTATTCCCTACATAGACAATTTGTGTGCTAAAATTATATTTCCTACTCTACAATTACTATAATAGTCATGTGTTATACAAAGGAAATGTTCTTAATATAAAGTTTAAACTCTCTAATTTTTACTCCATGAAGTATTAATAGTTTTACTGTATTTTTGATTTATAAAGTTGTCTATCATGCTATATATTCTACATCAACAACTGCATTAGTCCTAAGGAGAGAGCCAGCCTGTCCTTTGAAGCTATGAAGCCAGCCATCAGTTTCTCTCTAGCTATAAAATCCTTGCTTGATGTATGATTGCCACAAACCTTCAACATGTTTAAAAAACATAAAAACTCAATACTGTGACTCATAATAAAGGCAAGCACAATAAAATGAGGGAGACCTGTATGTGACATCTACTGATGTTTACTTAAGCCCAATGTTGTGCAAAAACTGGTTCACAGAAGCATTTTTTCTTCTTTTTACTTTCGTGAATTTTTCGAAGCAAATGTTTAAACCATGGATAGCTTGAATGTGGTCGTGGGGGAAACTTATACTATGCATATTGGCAAATGCTACAAATCAGTTTTCCTCCCTGAAATTCAGTTCTTAACATTTGCCAGCACATCACCACTTAAACCTAAAATTTAACCCATAATAATCCTATAAAAGATGCAATTAGTGCCAGTGAAACTAGGTTATCCATATAACCAAGTTTTCTTTACCCTAATTAATGCAGATTTTATATAATAAATGCTATGTTTATTATTAATCATAAATGAAGCTCATGAATATATTTATGTGCTTTGTTATATTTCTCAAAATTTCATATTCATAACAAAAAGTGTAGACTATATATAATACTTTCAAAATAATCATAAATATAATAAATAATATAATTTAAATAGTATAATATTAATATAGTCTTATTATATTATTAAAAT
Organism: Mirza zaza; assembly: GCA_008750895.1. Classification (NCBI taxonomy): domain Eukaryota; kingdom Metazoa; phylum Chordata; class Mammalia; order Primates; family Cheirogaleidae; genus Mirza; species Mirza zaza. The sequence continues at coordinate 8,313 of VSMD01116254.1, read as the reverse complement.
GCCAATGAGAATACAGAATCCAGGATGACTTGAGGTTTCCAAAAAGAAGAGCAGGAACATTTTGTTTGATCCCATCTGTTTCTCAATAAAGTAATAAAGTGGGCAAACAATCGTAAACTCAACTATGATTCAGAAAATAAAAATGTAGCAATTTCAAACATATTTACAAAGGCAAATCCATTAAGTTTTCAGCTGGGTCCAACATCATTTTTATAAAAGTAGTTTGACAATAACATAATTTACTTTCTTAGGAAAATCCTTTTTCCTAAGACCTTGAAATCAAAAGCAATTCACTATAGATGAAGAACAGGACATGCTAAGAGGAAATGGGGGCATAACATTGATTGAGCATGCTATGTGACAAGCAATATGTTAGGCTCTTTCACAATCTGTAATAGCAATTTTTAAAAGAATATTGTAGTTGCATTGCCTTGAAGATAAAAGGAATTGAGAGTTTTATGAGATATTTTTAGTTTTAAATATTAAATAGCTTGTTTTAAAATGTACTACTTCAGATAAGCGAATTTTTATTTTTTTTATTTCAACATATTATGGGGGTACAAACGTTTGGTAACGTATATTGCCCTTGCCCCACCCGAGTCAGAGCTTCAAGTGTGTCCATCCCCCAGATAGTGTGCACCGCTTTCATTAGGTGTGAATATATCCATCCCCTCCTTCCCCCCTCAACCTGCCCAACACCCAATGGATGTTATTACTATATGTGCAGATAAGTGAATTAATTACATACAAATTTGGGAGAAATTTACTTACCAATACAATAAGAAATATCTATCACCCGCAAGTTTTAATTAGGAATATTATTAAATTTAGTTTTCAGAAACAAGTAAAACAATTGAGCCAATAATTATAGGTCCTAGCTTCATTTAAGGCCTTTGGGGGAAAAATATAATCAAATAAAAGACACCTCTTCTAACTTAAGGACTTTGAGAAACATTGCGCTGGTTTCGATAGATAAGAGAAGGGGAGTGATGAATAGAATAAAAGGCTGGCCAGGAACTGAGAACGATGTTCTCAGCACATACCTGGGTTTAGATAAAACACTGAAACTACCCAAGCCAGTCAATATTTCCTAGACAGGATCCTTGGTGGGGTGTAACTGAATATGGTGTAGTTTGTCTTAAGAGGAGTTGATAATAGACCACCCACAGCCATCCAGAAAAGGGTACTCAGGACTTGAGATTATCCTGCTTTTGATGAAGGATGAGAGTTTATGGGAAAACAGATGGTTAGTCCCAACTCTTTTTCTGTCTACAACTTCCAGTAAATCTCCTTAATTCCTTTCCTTTCCTTTCATTCTTTTTTTTTTTTTTAAATATAGACACATATAAATGAGATAGGTGTGTTAAAATATAATCTTTCTCAGAACTCTTAAAATTTTCATCTAATGTTTAAGGATTTCTTAGAGTCACAACTTCGGGAACCTTCCTCATAATCTACACATAGGTATATAATAAAAAAAAAAATCTGAATTAACTTGCCAAGGGGACATTCCAAATAAAGGGCAAGACCAGCAGGGTATGAAAGCCTAACTTTGAAAGTTGTGCTCTAACATTCCCTGATAAACTTCAATAGCACAGAGAAATTATAATGAAACTATTTAGATAAGGAACAAAAGGCCAGGCACTATGCTTCATGCCTGTAGTCCCAGCACTTTGGGAGGACAAGGCAGGAGGATAGCTTTAGGCTAGGAATTCAAGACCAGCCTGTGTAACAAAGGGTGACCCCGTCTCTACAAAAAAAAAAAAAAAAAAAAAAAAGAAAGAAAGAAAAAGAAGCTGCTGGGTGTGGCAGTGCCTGCCTGTAGTCCTACCAGTAGCTCCTAGGGAGGCTGAGGTGGGAGGATCATAAGCCTAGGAGTTTGAGGCTGCAGTGAGCTATAATTGTGCCACTGCACTCTAGCCTAGGCAACAGAGTGAAACCCTGTCTCAAAAAAGGAAAAGAAAAACAAAAAAGCCTTCAAAAAAAAAAAAAAGGAAGAAAGAACAAAGGTCTCATTTTCTCCTGCCATCTCACTGAGTTTCTTGTAGAATGCTACTATTCATTTACACTTTGTCTCATGTTCTGCTGTGCTACATACAACGTCTTTTAATGTATGTAGCCTTCACTCAAATTAGTCTATGGTCAAATTCCCCGAGAGAGTTTGTCCTCCTCCATGTCCATGGCTTCTTTTGAACTCACTGTAAGTCTTGAGAGATGAAATGGCAGAGTGGAATTTCCCCGTGGGACTGAATTAAAATGTCAAGACACATGCATGAACAAAGATAGAGGAAAAACTAGAATAGGGATAACAAGATGATAAATATCTCTATTTTCTGAAAAGCATTGCTTCTAATAACTTCAAAGTACTAAACCTTCTATACATTAGATATTACATTAGAGAAGAATGGCAAGTCCTTTAAAATTGATCACTCATCACATTATGAAAAATGAAATGCTGTAGTATGCATCATAAAGTTGTGCATTCCACTATTAAGTGCTGAATTCTTATCCCAAAGAAAAGAGAAGAAAAAGGAAATATTAGGCACTGCAAAAATGGCAAGAAAAGGCATGGCATTATTAAAAATATCCAGGAATATATCAATCTCCTAGAGTCTGGGATAATGGAATTTTATAGTAAATCTTCATCCATATCTAGTATACTTAATTCAGGTTTTAAATTTAAACCCTGGATTTATGCCTACAGAACTGACAAGTCTCATTGCTATTCAACACCACTTTCATCTTGGCTACAACTATGGTGATATTAAAGACAAGATGCAAAAGTTGCATTCAAGAAAATTTATTTTCTCTATTGAGCAATGTTTTTCATAAGTGAAAAGTTCAAAATCACTTTTTTTGCCTTTTTGTTTAGAACTAAATGTACAAGAGTTATCATAGGCATATGTTTGATTGGTAAAAGCATCACGTGCTATTTCCCTTCTACAGTTTACAAGTAGTTGACGTAAGTCCAAGATTATCCATCAGAGATTATCAAGGAGTTTAGAAAAGCCTGCCTTCCTGTCCTTCCAAAGAGGAGAGATGCTCATTCTTTATTCTGTAGTATACTAGAATGAGAAAATTAACATATCAATATTGTCCTATCATATTTTAAGCTAATAAATAAGAAAACCTCTCACATTTATTGTTCAAATGTGACTAACCACACTAAAATCATTGGAAAGTTAAAGTTCTAAATAAGTGCTAATATTTTGAACAACCTATATATTGAACATTTATATTTACATTTGTTTGATCTTCCAAATTATGTTTTAAAATATTATCGAACAAAATGTGTGGGAAACTTGTTTAATCAGTGTGGGAACCCTGTAAGAGGCAGCCATCAAATTATAATACTAAAATACAGTAGCCCAAGAGTAAGTATTTATTGCTGAGATTCTAAGCCTGTTAGATATTATACTATGTATAGTATCTCAAAACTGTATTAAAATAAAACTAGTGAAAACAGTCTATTGTACATGTATTTGTTTTTCCTTCATTTATGAAAGCAATGCATGTTGAATATCCCTTATCCAAAGTACTTGGACTGGAAGTGTTTGGATTTTGGATTATTTGTATGTACATAATCAGATATCTTGGGAATGAGACCCAAGCTTAAACGTGAAATAAATTTATTTATGTTTCATATATACCTTATGCACATACCCTGAAGGTGATTTTATAAAATATTTTTAATAATTTAGTGCATAAAACAAAGTTTTGACTGTGACCTCTTATATGACACATGGAATTTTTAACATGTGGAGTCATGTCAGCACTCAAAAAGTTTTGAATTTTGGAACATTTCAGATTTAAAATTTTTTAGATTAGGGATGCTCAACTGTATTTCCATTAGCAATCTAAGAATGCTAAATCAACAGTGAATTTTACCTAATTACCTTCATTTTGAAATCACCGGCTTGGCTTAGTTGGCAAAAGATATCTCCTTATTTGTAACTCTTTTTATATTAGTGAAAATTAAAGTTATTATAAATTACTTAATTTAAGATATATAAATGACTTTAAAAAGTCATAATCAAGTATAAGCTACTTTATCTAGGCTTAAATTGTTTTAAATTTAAAAACTAATTACTGATTATTACTAATTGTCCAATTTTAGATAAATATAAGTTTTACTTTCTATATGTGTGTTTGTCAGGAGCCCAGCTGGGCTGGAAGAGAGAAAGCTGAGCTGTCAGGTGTCAAAGTAGTCAATGAAGGCAAAGAGCATAAAATAAAGATTAAGGCTTTAGTCATTTACTGTGATGGTATAAGAGTCTAAAACCAGAAGAAACCCTGATTTCATTTTTCTCCATGTAATGATGCACACACAGGTCAAGGGTCAGAAGGATCAAAGCAGACTTAGAGGTTGTCTCACTGTTCAGAGATCTCCCTAACCAAAGGCTCTGTCAGTTTTTTCTATTGGAGTGGGGTTAGGGAGGAAGTAGAGGGAGTTTGAAGGGAGGAGGGACTAGGAATGTAAAAGTACTGGGTACTGAATCAGTCTGGAAAAATGTCTTTAAGGTTTCTCCCTCCTACCCCAACAGGAAGACTTGAGAGTACCTTTGCCCAGGGACTCAGATAAAGAGAACTAGGTATAAGTGCCCGTATGTGAATGAGCACAACCAGCCAGAGGGCCTGTGTCCTCGGCTACAACTCCCTTCAGAGAATGCTGTATACCGATTGTGCACCCAGTCTGGGCTGTGGAGGGCAGTTCTCCCTGGTGAAGTCTGTTTGCAGTTTAGACACAATAACTGACCAGCATTAATGTTAAAATAGAATCCGTAAGATTCAAAGAGCGGATACCGTGTGGCAATAAGATCCCAAATTATAAACAAGACCTAAGGCAATGCCAGGTTATAGGTAAGTCATGCACCCCTACATTTAAGGAATAAATTACGTTCTAGCTGGCACAAGGTTTTTTCTTTTTCTCTAGAAGCTGAATAAGCACTGTCCTCAAGATAAGCTATACTGAAACAATTGCAGCTCACCTACTGCCAGGCACTGTCCCCTACTGCCCTGTTCCACAAGCTGTAACTACAGCTTTGATTGGACAAGAGATTGATTTAAATAACTTTGTCCTGATTAGAGAGCACTGACCACGGACTGGTCCTGGCCAGTTTACAGAGGCTGTGCACTTGAATGTCTTCGTGTCACTGTTTTATCTTTTGATGTATAGGGCTTAATTGTAATTCAATTAAATGTTAAGTCTCTACCCCAAAGTGAACGCAGGTGGTATGTAACAGGCATGTTTATTCTATACACATGCATTAGGACCCCTTTGTGAATACCCATATTTCCTCCTATAACCTGTTGAATATGTATACTTAGGCAACTCCTTTCAGCGTAAATGTTTGTTCTACTCTCTCCTCTCTCAAAGTTCCTGCCTTTCAGTCTCTGCTGGAGGCTACACTTCCCAGCCTGTCCCCATGGCCATCTTGCAGGTTGTAACCCTTATTAAGAAAAAAAGTCTCCTTTCTAAATTTACAAATTGTGTGATTTTTAATCTGACATCAACTAAAATATGTTAGTTAATACATCCCCATGACTAACAAAACAGGTCATTTCTACAATATGAATTTAAAGCATCTTTATATTGGTAAACCCATGGATACATGGCATATATGAAAAATGCCTGTCTAGTTGATGGACTGATTTTTTTTTTTTATTCTCCAGATAGGAGGTTATCTTCTTATATACAGACTGTATCTCCTCCATGTTCCATTTCCAACATTCCCACTTCTCAAAACTTAGGTAGGTTAAATAATCATTAAGAAAAAGACTTAGTCTGGTATCAGTGAACGTCCATTTAGTGGGAATTAGAAGTGTTTTTCCTGCTCTCTTCCTGCGTCAGAAATAAATACAATCATCAAATACCAAAAGTAACAATAGAAAAAAGTGCAAGAATCAAGAACTTAAAGAGTAATGAGATCAAATTAGCAATGTTCTTTGAACACATATAGAGAGATCTGTGAAATGACTGCAAGGCTGCAATCAAATTTCAAAGTCCAAAAGTCACCAAATGTGGACTTAGGTGAATCTGAATCAGAAAAATAAGCAGATAAATACCACCTATAACTAATGAAAGTCAGACAGAAGCAACAAGCAACTTGATCCAGATGAGTGAAAGAATCAAAAAGGAAGTCAGGGTGGGTGAATGAATGTTAGGGTAGATGAGGAACAGAGGTATAGTGAAACACAAGTGGGAAGATGGGGCAGACCGAAAGAAGAAAAACATGTCTAACACACTGTGAAAGAGATAGATGCTTATTTCAAGACTGGCCACCCAGATGGCAGGACTTTACCCACTGCCTTGTTAGAGTCACAACGTTCCCATAAAATGGACCTTCAATTACTCTGTTCAAGCCATTTCCAGAATTTTGCTTAAGAACATTTACTTAAAAATATAAACTTCTTAAGCAAATATAGATCAAATTCTAAATGTCACTTATAACTGAGTCAAAAAGAAAAAAAAAATACTAACTCAGTAGGGAGCTCTCATTAATTAGCAGCAAAATATAATATAGCCAATTAATTACAAAGGCTAAAAAAAGCCTAGAAAAGTTACCAAAGGTTTGCAGAGGCAATAGTAATTTTTCCTTTATACGTTTTTCTGTAGGGCTCATTCAAAAGTTTACATAGCTAATTGTTCAAAATTTGTATAAGCAATAGTAACAAAAAAAAAAAAAAAGAACCACAAACCCTAATGTTTATTTCCCCGTTTTTAAACACCAGGAATTGTACAAGGTATGTTACTATGAAATCCTACTTAAAAGTGCTTACATGAAAACTATGAGACTACTTTTCTCACCCCACCAAAACTGAGAGAAGATAATTTGGAGCAATTAATGATGCAAGAGAAACTTGAGGTCATAATTGCTGTAGAATTTTCTTTGGTGATAGATGATCATACTTATTATCTATTTCAATCACAGCTTATTCTCTTGCTGTATTTAACCATGTTACTCCCCATGGTTTTGCTAAGATAATGCAAAACTAAGTAATTTAATTAATCTCAATTCATGACTAGTTCGTTCAACCTAAACTAATTTATTGTTTACATCCCTGACTATTTTGCATCTGGCTGCTAACAAATGATAGCTTAAATGCATCCAAAGTAAGAGTAGAGATTTAATGAATAATGAATGTAGAGTTTGCCAGGCTTGGGAACATATATAAATAAAGAAACTTTTTACCCATCAGTTAACTGATTCAATTCACATAATCTTTTATGAAGTTAAAAGACTCTCATCCTCAGCTATTTAAATTTTTTAGTTGCATATATTTTAAATGTAGTTTGCAACCTGGATCCAATTTCCCTTTCTCCCTTGCTTTCTTCACTGTGATCAGAAGGGTTCCTTCAGTATTATGTGCTTTGTTGTGGTTCTTTGTTTTTTTTTTTTTTTTAAGAAACAAACTTTACCTGAAAATGAGATTGCTAAATCAGAAACCAGAGTTTATTAATCTTATATTTCAACTGAGTCACTAATATGATGTGTATGTTGAAAGTCATTATATTTTCTTGTATTTATTTATTTAGTAAAATATCTGTAACAATGTCTTATTATAATGTTGGGAAACGCATTTTCTTCCTTTTATTTATTTTTTTACCAGAGATTCTTTTTCCCCCAAAAAACTCTATGTAATTTGTTTTTAAAGCAAGAAGCCAAAATAAAGCCAAAATAAAATGAAGTCATATAATTAAAGAGAATCAATTTCAAGGTAGGCAGCAGGTAAGAACCAAAACGAACCATATAGTTCATATAATTTGGGAGATAGCTTATCTTTGTCTCATCTCTCAATTCCTTATTTTAGCATCAGAGATTTTTTTATCCCAATGTTTATATATAAATTTCCTTCTTTAAATCAAAAGGACCAAAAAGTACAGAGACACATCTTAAAACACTTTCATAGCATTAATACTTAGGAGAACCCTTTGCCCTGAGGTTGACTAAAAATAATTGTCAGTAAAAAGCAGGTTCTAAGGATAATTTCAATGTTCCAGAATGGACTGATTTTGGATTTTAAGGTAGTAAAAATAGCAGTCTGAAGTGGTGCTTCCTCTCTTCCTTCCTTTCTCTTCCCTTCCCTTCCTTTCTCTTCCCTTCCCTTCCTTTCTCTTCCCTTCCCCTTTCTCTTCCCTTCCCTTCCTTTCTCTTCCCTTCCCCTTTCCCTTCCCCTTCTCCTTTCCCTTCCCTTCCCTTCCTTTCTCTTCCCTTCCCCTTTCCCTTCCCCTTCTCCTTTCCCTTCCCTTCCCTTCCTTTCTCTTCCCTTCCCCTTTCCCTTCCCCTTCCCCTTTCCCTTCCCCTTCCCCTT
>VSMD01116251.1:0-66510 GCA_008750895.1 Mirza zaza | reverse complement strand
GGTGGCTCAAGCCTGTAATCCTAGCTCTCTGGGAGGCCGAGGTGGGCGGATCCTTTGAGCTCAGGAGTTCGAGACCAGCCTGAGCAAGAGCGAGACCCCGTCTCTACTATAAATAGAAAGAAATTAATTGGCCAACTAATATATATAGAAAAAAATTAGCCGGGCATGGTGGCACATGCCTGTAGTCCCAGCTACTTGGGAGGCTGAGGCAGCAGGACTGCTTGAGCCCAGGAGTTTGAGGTTGCTGTGAGCTAGGCTGACGCCATGGCACTCACTCTAGCCTGGGCAATAAAGTGAGACTCTGTCTCAAAAAAAAAAAAAAAAAAGTACTGTTGAAGAGGATCACAACATGCCATCACAAAACATGGCACTTTGACATATTGCCTATTTTGAACGGAAGGCAATTGAGAAACAGCAGATTTCAGGGTCAGGCTTGGTTAGTACTTGAATGGGAGAAGCAGCAGATGCAGAAAGGGCTCCCTAATCTCCTCTTTCTATCTAAAAGCAGGGCATAAATTTCCTGTGACAAAGGTAACCTCTCTGTACCAGGAAGAGGAGGACATTCTTACCACTGGATGTAGGGAGTTGACATCAAGGTGAATGTACAAACCTTACTAAGACAATGCTTATCTTTCATTTGTTTTCCCATATATTTCCTAGTCACTCTCCTACAATTTGCTACTTCATGCCCAAATCTCTTTTTCTATTGTCTTTTTGCATTTCTACCATTTATTTTCTTTTGTTAAAATGGTATGTAAGCCCTTAGATCTAGCTATTTATTTGGATCTTCATTTCTTTTCTATAAAGGCCTCCATGTACACATTAAAAAAATTAAAAAGTAAACATCAAATAAAATTTGTTTGCTTTTCTCCTGTCAATCTATCTTTCTTCTGTTCAATTCACAGGTCCATGTCCAGAGCTTATGAGACTAGAGGAATATTTCTCCCCTCTACACTGTCAGGTATGTGAGAGGAAGCAGGCTCAGATGTGAATAGGATGTGCTAGAGATCAGATGATGAGAAGGGACCAAACCTTAAGGGATACGTTGTGAGAACAGACCAAAATATATGATTTCCCTGAAAATCCAGCACACCCTGGCATTTATGTAGCATGTGCAATGGATGCTAGAGTCATTAATTTTGTCATTAAAGGAAAAAGACATCCCAAAATGCCATAAGTTTTAAGAGTTCTTAGGTTGTTATTATAAGGGTAAAAATCCCATCCAAGAGGGAGGTAGTGTCTGGCTCTTCACACTAATATAGTGGTGCTGGAAGGATGATCATGCTCCTTCCCAAAACTTCCAGAGTAATGAACTGCATTAGTTCTGAGACTCCCAGATTTCAGTATTTGTCTCCAGGAGAATCCATTCTCTGAGCTGGTGTAACCTGAGAATGGAGACCCCATGCCAACATAGCCAGCTTCTGTGCCTGGTTCTGTGGGGAATTAAAGAGCACTGTGGAAACTATCTCCTGTCCTCTGAATTTATGCCCCTGGCTTGTGGATTTTTTTCCCCTTCTAATTCATTCATATATGTTTTTATCTTTAGTAATGCTTGCCTTCTATTTCTTTTTTTATTTTGAGACAGAGTCTCACTCTGTTGCCTGCGCTAGAGTACCATGGTGTCAGCCTAGCTCACAGCAGCCTCAAACTCCTGGGCTCAAGCAATCCTTCTGCCTCAGACTCTCCAGTAGCTGGAACTACAGGCATGCGCCACCATGCCCGGCTAATTTTTCCTATATATATTTTTAGTTGTTTTGGCTAATTTCTTTCTATTTATAGTCGAGACGGGGTCTCGCTCTTGCTCAGGCTGGCTTCAAACTCCTGACCTTTGAGCCATCCTCCCTCCTCGGCCTCCCAGAGTGCTAGGATTACAGGCATGAGCCACCGTGCCCGGCCGCTTGCCTTCTATTTCTACTGTGATCATTTTGTTATTTTTCTAAGCTCACTGTCATTGAATTAAACTGAACAAGTAATTGGTAAATCCACAATCATAATGAGCAACTTCAAAACACCTTTCTCAGGAACTGGCAGAGCAAGTAGGACAAAGCAACATAAAAAGAAAGTTTAGAAGATTTGAACATATCAGTTACTAATCTTGAAAATATGCATATGAAATTTTGAACCAAATGAATAAGAAATATACCTTCTTTTTATTTTATTTATTTATTTTTTGAGACAGAGTCTCACTTTGTTACCCAGGCTAGAGTGAGTGCTGTGGCATCAGCCTTGCTCACAGCAACCTCAAACTCCTGGGCTCAAGCAATCCTACTGCCTCAGCCTCCCTAGTAGCTGGGACTACAGGCATGTGCCACCATGCCCAGCTAATTTTTTCTGTATGTATTAGTTGGCCAATTAATTTCTTTCTATTTATAGTAGAGACGGGGTCTCTCTCTTGCTCAGGCTGGTTTCGAACTCCTGACCTGGAGCAATCCACCCGCCTCGGCCTCCCAGAGTGCTAGGATTACAGGCATGAGCCACCGCGCCCAGCCTCTCCTTCTTTTTAAAGACCTGTGGAACATTTAAAAATCATAACCATTCATTACACCACAAAGAAAATTTCTATAAATTCCAAAATCCAAATAACAATATTTATCTGTCAAATAAAAAACAACTTTTAAGTATCTCTTGGATTAAAAATAAAATGTAAACTATGGTGCCATACTTTTTTATATTTTTGGAGGTATAAATTATAATTTTTGAAGTTTTAAAAAGTCTGCTTTCTCATTGTGTTTGCTTCCTTCGATTTATTCGTTTGCTTATTTTATTTTTTTAAGAGATGTGATCTCGGTATGTTGCCCAGGCCCGAGTATAGTTGGTTTGTTTGTTTTAATGTCTTTCATGTAAGTCTTCTCTCACATATTGTGATATTTCTGACTATGTGTTCATATGCAAGAGTAAAGCACTAAAAGGCTGATTCAGTGCTTTTTTTTTTGCACATTTTGGGGGTTTATTAATTAGTGAAGTTCATTTTGTGCTGATAAGGCAGTGAAGTAATTTTTTTAAAAGTGACATCTAGACGAATAATTTCTTTTTATTGGGAGACTTTTCCTCTTGCCAGATGTTAGTATTATTTCTTGTTCCAATGTCTTTTCCCAACAAATAATATTCCAATCTTTTGACCAGAGATTAGAAGACTAGCTGTTATTCTTTGCAGGCAAGGGGGCTAAGGAAAGGCTTCGTGATTCAAAAGGCAGATTTTCATTCTCCACTGCCCCAGTCCTTTTGTTCATGTTGCTTAGAAAATATTAATATTTCCATGTTTTATTATTTTTTTTTTCTGAGACAGAGTCTCACTTTGTTGCCCAGGCTAGAGTGAGTGCTGTGGCGTCAGCCTAGCTCACAGCAACCTCAATCTCCTGGGCTCAAGCAATCCTGCTGCCTCAGCCTCCTGAGTAGCTGGGACTACAGGCATGCACCACCATGCCTGGCTGATTTTTTCTATATATACATTAGTTGGCCAATTAATTTCTTTCTATTTAGAGATGGGGTCTCGCTCTTGCTCGGGTTGGTTTTGAACTCCTGACCTTGAGTAATCCGCCCGTCTCGGCCTCCTAGAGTGCTAGGATTACAGGCTTGAGCCACTGTGTCCGGCATCCATGTTTTATCTTTAAGGCAAAAGCCACTGCAGGAAGACATTGCCCTCGGTGATAAGGTCTATGGGTACTGGAGGTGGTATTCCTTTTATTCATTATCAAGATGAAGATTAAGGACTCACATGTTAGTGGCTGAGTTAGGTTTCTTCTGCTATGGATTGTTTTCTTGTCCGAAGCCAATTGCTATCTGTGTACCAAAAATGCCACTGATTTTCCACGTGATGATGGTTTACTTCCTTGTTCTTAAGTGCCCTTAGGGTTTCAATGTCAATCTAGTTATTTCAGTGAGCTTTTCTGGTAAATCCATGTGGTCAGTTCTTTATCTTTAATCTTAAATCAAAATTATTTTGTGATGACAATTATAGCCCTTCCCAAGTGTCTTGGTTTTGCTCACCTCTAAGTGGAAGTGGAATGTCTTTCTTAGGGACCATGCTGAGCACCTCTGAAGTCCTTTAGAGCCTCCAAAATAAGTATTTTTTGTTCCAACTTCTCTCCATGATCCAAGTGAATTTTCTTAATTTGTTTTTCCTTTCCCTCATAAAAAATTTTGACTAACTTTACATTCATTATCATTATTATTCATGTATGCTTCTTTGTAGAAAGTAAATAATGATTTTTTTTTTCCTCCTTTGCAACATCTAACATAGTGCTTTGCCTAAAGAAGGAAATTTCTGCGTGGTTGAATGAAGAGATTCTTTATGATCATTTAGAGGTGAGGAAGATGTTTCTGAGAGGAGGAAGTTGCCTGAGAAACTCAGTATTTGGTATCCCTCATGTCAGATGCCCTCTTTTAAACTATAATGAGAATGAATATCTAAAATTGAGATTAAAGTAATGGACATTCTGAAACCACTCAAGAATTTAAGCAATTCAAAACATGATGTTTCAGTTCTGTCCTACCCAAGAACCTTATTGGTACTCTTTTTGAAACTGAACAAATGCCTGTCAAAGTCTAATCTTTTGGCCAGAAGTGGTCACTGAGTAGGGTCCACGTTTTCTCTAGTTTTTCTTTTGTGATACTGTCTTATTATTTACAGAAGGAATTCTTAAACTTTTCTGAGTCATTGGCACCTTTGAGAATCTGAGTAAACCCATGTATCCGTAAGCCAGAAAAACGCACATGCATACAAAATTTTAACTGTTAACAGGTTCATGTATTGCCTGAAAGCATCCACAGAACCTAGGGCAAGAAGTATCAGAATTTGATATTGTTTCTGACATTGACTCTTAGGATAGTTATCAAAACTCGGAATAAACTAAATATTTCATGGTTTTATGTCTTTATAAATTTCAGAGTAGTCCGCGAGGAAACTTTTCCATACCAAAGCTGTTAAACACACACAACTGATAATAATGGATACTGTAAGATTCTTGAGAAGGCAGGGATGGTCAGAAGGAAAAGGATATGATTTACCTGAGATCAAAACAGTTCTAGGTAGTGGTTTGCAAAATGTGGTCTTAAGCAACATCGGCATCACCTGGTAACTAGATAGAAATGCAAAATTTTAGCCCTCGTTTAGACCTGCAGAATAAGTTGTGTGGGTGGGGTCAGAAATCTGTGTTTGAACAGGCGCTCCAGGTGCTTCTGATGCTTAAGTTTGAAAACCACTGCGCTAACTAGGCTAATGCGAGGAAGCTGGAGAGGGGAGCTGGTACTAACGCTTCCGGTGGTTGGAATGTGCGGGCACGGAGCGTCGAAAGTCACGGGCACTCAACTAGAGACCAGAGGAGCTGGTCTGTTTCCTCGACTACGAGAAGGAAGATAATCCACAGCTTTCTCTTTTCTACAGGGTGAGGGACCCCGGGGCCCGGCTTCTGAGCCAGACTATGTCACCACGTCCGCCTGAGCTCCTGGAGGACTCCAGAAAGCAAAGAATGGAAGCAAACACAGGAGGATAGTGGGGGCGGCAAGAAATGACGAGGGCCAAGCTCCACGGCCCGCAGCTCTACCCAGTCAGATTCGCTCTCGTGGTCCAACGCTCCCGGCGCCCCGTTAGAACTGTTTTTTTTTTTTTTTTTTTTTTTAGAATTGAAGGAAGGTCCGTCACGGCCTCCCACTTCCGGCCCCCTAGCCTATAAGAACTAAAACGCTCAGCCAATGAGCGCCCTGCATTCTTTCCGGCGTTCAGCGCGCTTCCATGGAGACGGAATGGGCGAATCCAAACACAGAGGGGCTGCTGAGTCCCGCCTCCTTCCGGTGCTTCCCGCCCGGGTCGCGGGCCGGTGGGTTGGTCCTGAGGCAGGTTGAGAAGCCGTCAGAGTGCGGGAAGGAACCCTCGGCGACTCCCACTTCCGGGCCCCAACCAATAGGAACGGAGACTGCTCAGCCAATCAGCGCCTGGCGTTCCTTCCGGCGTGCTGCGTGCTGCCGTGGAGACGGGATGGGCGGATCCAAACGCGGAGGGGTGCCGGATCCCGCGAGGCTGGGCGCTGCTCCCGCGCATCGCCGCTTTACTTCCCCGCTCCCCCCCCCGTTCGCGGGCCTGTGGACCTGTCCCGAGGCGGAGGCCCAGACGTGCGCACCCGCGGGAGCAGTCAAGCGGACTGGCTGCTTCTCCAGACCGAGCGATCAGGTGCGTGGCCGGGGCGGTTTTAGGAGCACGGTTCTGGGGTCGTGTGTCTCGGTCGGCGGACAAGTAGGCGTGGGGGGGCGCCGCCCGGCTGCCCTTGCTCCGTCTGTCCGCGGACCTCGTGCTTGCTCCCGGCTGCGCTCCCCTCGAGTCGGCCTCACCCTGCCAGCCCTGCTTTGGCCGGCCGCTCGCGGAGTGGAGCGTGCGTCGAAGTCGCCGGCGTGCGTGTGTCGACACGCGTTTCCGGGCCCTGCCCGCGCTATTTCTGGTTCTGTACACCTGTTGCGGGGGCGGGACCTTGCAGTTCTCGTTCCCCAGGTGGTGCTGCTTGCCGGTGCGGGAGGCAGCGATCTTGACGAAGGTGTGGGTGATTGAGGGGAGGAGGGTTCCAGTCTTGACCCGCGTACCTGTATCACCTGGCCTGTATCCGTTTGTTGCATCACCTGGGCTGTATCCGTTTGTCGAATGTAGCACCTGCCCCCTGAAATCTCAAACGACTCATTTGGCACGCGTGTGATTTGCTCTGCGTTCTGGCTTCTCAGATCCTTAGGCGAACTTGTAGATTAAATACTACTCCAAAGGCGCACCACCTTTTTAGGAAAGGGAGAAAGAATAGACTGTAGTGTCCGAGAAAGCACGCTTGAGTGAGAAAACTGTTGAAAGTTGGGAAGTGATGACTACGAAAGTCAGGAGGGTGCTTACTTAGGGGATCAGGAGGGATTGTGATTGAGGTAGGCTCATGGAGGGGCTCAGGTTTGGTGCCGGCAAGGTGCTATGGCCTGACCTGGGTGGTGAATTTGTATGTGTGTCACTCTTATAATAATTCATTAAACTATATATTTGTTTTATAGGGTTTCTGTATTTGTGTTTTATTTGAAAATTAAGAGGCAACAGATTTTTAAAAGTGCATATTAGGAAGTCTTTAATGGGGAACATCTTTGGATTGAGTGAAAAAGAATCTTAAAGTCATAGAATTTCAGACTTGAAAGATAACTTAGAATAATCATCTGACTTTTTTTTGGTTTTTGAGACCAGGTCTTGTTCGCCTGGGCTAGAGTGCAGTGACGTGATCATAGTTTACTGCAGCCTCCAACTCCTGGGCTCAAAGGATCCTCCTGCCTTAGCCTCCCCAAGTAGCTAGGGCGATAGGCGTGAGGCAGTGCTCTCTGCCTTCAATAATTATTTTACTCTAGGAAAATTGAGCTCCAGAGAGAAGTGCTTGAAAGTAACCATATCCAAGCAGGTTTGTAATTGATGTGTTTTGTTAATTTCAAACTGAGTGCTACATTTCAGGATGTAGCTACTGAGTACAGGTTGAGGGAATGAATTTGGCCTAAATCAAATTCAAAATTTCAAGATTCTACTTAATTTTTTCCCCTGTGGCCTGAAACTTTATTTTCAAGAAATCAGTTGTATTAAATAAAAACTTATTTTATCATCTTGTCCTGATGTAGCTTAATGTAGCCAATTTGTGAACATTTAATTATGGCTTTTGTTTGGTTTTTTTCCTGGCTTAATAGGTTTTACATCTTAATATATTATCAGTTTAATCTTATTTTGGTTATATTACTATGTATTGTTTACCGCTTGCCACATAAGTACTCCAGTTAAGTCTACATTTTGGTGGATCAGGACTCAGGATTGGTTCTTTTTAATGAATGGGTTTTAGAGAGGAGAGGAATATAAAAGAAACTTAGGAAAACTGTCATTAAAGGAAAGAAATACTAATCTTTGCCTTTTTGGCTTTTCATTTATTTAAATTCAAAATTCTCCACATCTACTTAGAATTTCTTAATTTCTGTGCCAATAATCTGGTTTCTTCTGATTTGAACTAGACACCAGGTTTATAATCCAAATAGCTACATGTAATTCCTACCCTGCACATTTTTATGTAGAATTTTTCCCATTTTGCAGTAAGTTTTAATTTCATTGGAAGCGGGAATCATAGAATTAGTATTATTGCTAGATTCTTAGAACACTGGTTCTATGTATCAGGACAGGTGTCAGCAAACTACTCCTCATGGGCCAACTCTGTCTCTTGGCCAGAGTTTTTATATGGCTTACAACTGAAGAATGGTTTTTAATTCGTTAATATGGTTTGGAAAAACAGTCAAAAGAATTATATTTTGTGATGTGCGAAAATTATGTGAAATTTAAATTTCATTGTTTATAAACAAAGTTTTTTTTTGTTTGTTTGTTTTTTTTGAGACAGAGTTTCGCTTTGTTGCCCGGGCTAGAGTGCTGTGGCGTCAGCCTAGCTCACAGCAACCTCAAACTCCTGGGCTCAAGCAATCCTGCTGCCTCAGCCTCCCGAGTAGCTGGAACTACAGGCATGTGCCACCATGCCCAGCTAATTTTTTCTATATATATTAGTTGGCCAATTAATTTCTTTCTATTTATAGTAGAGACAGGGTCTCGCTCTTGGTCAGGCTGGTTTCGAACTCTGATCTCGAGCAATCCGCCCGCCTCGGCCTCCCAGAGTGCTAGGATTACAGGCGTGAGCCACTGCGCCCGGCCTATAAACAAAGTTTTAAGGGAACCCAGCTGTGCCCATTTACTTGTCTCTGGCTGCTTTACTGGTTTAACAGCAGAGTTGAGTAGTTGCAACAGTGAACATAAGGCCTGTGAAGCCTAAAATGTATACTACCTAAAATTGTACAGAAAAAAATTTTCATCTCCTACACTAGAACAATCTTAGAAATTTTTTCATCTGTAAAATAAATTTTCTCATTCTCTGTGCAGCTTATTGCCCACTTTTCCCTTAGTTTAATCTTAAATTCTTTTCAGCTATAGGTAGCCAGTTTTACTCTCAAATTTTCTGAAGCCTTTAAGATTTTGGCAAAATACATAAAATTTACCATCTTAACCCTTTTTAAGGGTACAGTTCAGTAGTGGTTAAGTATAGTCACATTGTTATGTACTAATCTCTGTAACTCTTTTCTTCTTGCAAAACTGAAACTCAATCCATTAAACAACTCCCCATTCTCCCTTTTTCCTACCCCCCTGGCAACCGCCATTCTACCTTCTGTCTCTATAAATTTCACTACTCTCAGCAGCTCTTATAAGTAGAATCATACAGTATTTGCCTTTTTGTGACTGGCTTATTTCACTTAGTGTAATGTTGTCAAGGTTCTTCCATGTTGTAGCATGTGTCAAAGTTTCTTTCCTTGTAAAGGCTGAATAATACTCCTGTGTGGGTGTATATACATACATATACTGCATTTTCCTTATTTATCTGTTGATGGAGACTTGGATTGCTTCTGCCTTGTGGCTTTTGTGCATAATGCTTCTATGAACATAGGTGTACAAAGATCTCTTTGAGACCCTGCTTTCAATTCTTTTGGATACATAGCCAGAAGTGGAATTGCTGGATCTTATGGTATAATTCTATTTTTATTTCTTTTGAGCCATACTATTTTTCATAGCTGCTATACTATTTTACATTCTTCACCAATGGTACAAAAGAGTTCTAATTTCTCTGCATCCTCACTGACATTTGTTATTTTCTATTTTTTGTTTTTATAGTAGACATTCTAATGAGTGTGAGAGTATCTCATTGTGGTTTTGATTTGCTTTTCCCTAAACATTAGTGATCCTGAGCATCTTTTCATGTGCTGTTGACAATTTGTGTATTTCTTCTTTGGAGAAATGTCTATTCAAATCCTTTGCTCATTTTTGAATTGGGTTTTTTTGTTGTTGGATTGTAGGGAATTCTTTGTGTTCTAGATACTGATCTCTTATCAGATATATGATTTGGAAATATGTTATCTCATTCTGTGGGTTGCCTTTCCACTGTGTTGATAATGTCCATTGATGCACAGAAATCTTTTTTTTTTTTTTTTTGAGACAGAGGCTCACTCTTTTGCTCAGGGTAGAGTGCTGTGGCATCAGCCTAGCTCACAGCAACCTCAAACTCCTGGGCTCAAGTGATCCTTCTGCCTCAGCCCCCCGAGTAGATGGGACTACAGGCATGTGCCACCATGCCTGGCTGATTTTTTTCTATATATATATTTTAGTTGGCTAATTAATTTGTTTCTATTTTTAGTAGAGATGGGGTCTCCTCTTGCTCAGGCCAGTTTCGAACTCCTGACCTTGAGCCATCCTCCCATCTCGGCCTCCTAGAGCGCTAGGATTACAGGCGTGAGCCACTGCGCTCGGCCTAGAAATCTTAAATTTTAATGTACTCCAGTTTATTTTTACTTTTGTTGCCTGTGCTTTTGGTGTCTAGCTTATAGCCCTTTTTAGAAAACTTGAGATATAATTCACTTCTTTAAAATTTACAATTCATTGGTTTTTAGCACCCAAAATGCTACAAAATCTGAAACTTTTTGAGTGCCAACATGATACTGAAAGGAAATGCTTAGGAAACGTTTTGAATTTGGAATGCTCAACTGGTAAGTATAATGCAAATATTCCAAAATCCAAAAGCATCCAAAATCTGAAACACTTCTGGTCCCAAGAATTTTGCATAAGGGACACTTAACCTGTATATTTACCCAGTTGTGCAGCTATCATCACTATTGAATTCTGGTACATTTTCATCGCCACAAAAAGAAACCCTATATCCATTAACTTACCGCTTTTTATTTTATTTTATTTTATTTTTTTATTTCAGCATATTATGGGAGTACAAATGTTTAGGTTATGTATATTGCCCTCATCACTTTTTTACATTTCATGTTTCAAAGGGATTTTGCTATAGGTTCTGACTTTCTGGACACTACACGAAACACAGACTTTTTAAAGAGGATATCTTATGGCTTGGATAATTTCTGAAAAATATTTTTTAAAAAAGTTTTGATTCTAATTTAGTCAAATGGAGTAACAGAGGTAAATTAATATTTTCCCTCAGCTTTATCGAGATATGATCCACAAATAATAATTATATGTATTTAAGGTATACAACATGTTGTGGTAATGGAAGTTTTCTATAGTCTAACACAGGGGTCCTCAAACTTTTTAAACAGGGGACCAGTTCACTGTCCCTCAGACCGCTGGAGGGCTGGACTATAGTTTAAAAAAAACTATGAAATTCCTATGCACACTGCACATATCTTATTTTGAAGTAAAAAAAACAAACGGGCAAAAACACCCACATGTGGCCCGCGGGCCATCGTTTGAGGACACCTGGTCTAACATGTATAATTCTCCCAAAGAGATGCCAGTGTATGAAAGATTGATCTTAGTTGAGTAAATACTTTGATTATGTTGTCGTAAATTTGTTGGTTAAGGCATCAATTCCACTATTTTACTTCAATTCTAAATCTAGTCTGATAAAAGATTGCATCAAGTCCTTATTCATGAAAATTAAAGGATTATGTTGGCCAAGAAATGAATTAATTTAACCACTGTTGCCTTAGATGAAGGATGAAGTGCTTGGTTAAAAAAGAAAATCTTGATTTAGAATAGGGGTTAATGAATGCTTTCTATTATATAAATGGCCGGATAGTAAATATTTTAGGGTTTGTGTACCTCATACAGTGTCTGTCGTGATTATTCAACTCTGCCACTGTAGCAGCCATAGGCAATATGTAAATGAACGAGTATGGCTATGTTCCAGTTAAATTTTACTTACTAAAGCAGGCAGCAGGCGTGATTTGGCCTATAAGCCAGTATTTGCTGACCTCTGACTTTCAATGATATTTAGATTGACTCTTACAATCTCTATGGATTAAGTGGAAATATTATTTCATATTTATTTACTCAGTAAAGTGTTTGCACATATATTTTATTAATTTGCTTTTCATAATTTGTAAGGTTTAGGTGGCGCATATGTTGTTTGTAAGGTTTAGGTGGAGCATACACAGATATTGAGACACAGTGGCTAAAACGTAATTCATATCCTGAGTTTGTTACTTGTGTTTGAAACAGCTATTATTTTCACTATTTTTTAAAGATTTTGTTGATAAGAAGTTGAACAATAGTCTGTGAATTGTTTCTTTTATTTATTTTTCCCTTGGGCTTGTTATCCTATAAAAAATCGACACCAGCCTGGGCACGGTGGCTCACGCCTGTAATCCTAGCACTCTGGGAAGCCGAGGCGGGAGGGATCGCTCAAGGTCAGGAGTTTGAAACCAATCTGAGCAAGAGTGAGACCCCATCTCTACTAAAAATAGAAAGAAATTAATTGGCCAACTAAAAATATATAGAAAAAATTAGCCTGGCATGGGGGCACATGCCTGTAGTCCCAGCTACTCGGGAGGCTGAGGCAGGAGGATCACCTGAGCCCAGGAGTTTGAGGTTGCTGTGAGCTAGGCTGACGCCACGGCACTCTAGCCAGGGGAACAGAGTGAGACTCTGTCTCAAAAAAAAAAAAAAGAAAAATCGACACCAGTATCCTTCACTTAAGTGAATTTTCTGAATTTATAGAATTATTAGATTTATTTACATATTAAGTATCGTAGGCTAATTATCCTAGGCTAACTAATTATCCAACTGGCTTACATTTATAAGTGCCATTTCTGTTTACCTTTTAGGAGCTAGAGATGCTATTTTATCATCTGTGAGAAGTTGGCCCAGAGATGGAAAACTTTATTCTTTATGAGGAGATTGGCAGAGGAAGCAAGACTGTTGTCTATAAAGGGCGACGCAAGGGAACAATCAATTTCGTAGCTATTCTTTGTACTGATAAGTGCAAAAGGCCTGAAATCACCAACTGGGTAAGTGAAGTGTGTTTCCTCTGGGAAAGACAGCTACAATCAGGTAGAAAAGGCAGCACGAAAACAGAGGCCATTGAACTCACCGTATCAAACGCCACATTTTCAATCTGAAGTGGCTGAAGTTCTATCAGTTCAGAGCTACCAGTCTTGAATAATGACTAATAAACATATTTAAATAATCACTAACTTAGGTTTTTGGGTTTTTTGGGGGCACAAGTCAGCAAAACCATATTTTATATTAGATTATTTACTTTTAAAATTTAGTGTGTGAGGCCGGGCGTGGTGGCTCACGCCTGTAATCCTAGCTCTCTGGGAGGCCGAGGCGGGCGGATCGCTCAAGGTCAGGAGTTCGAAACCAGCCTGAGCGAGACCCCATCTCTACTAAAAAAAAATAGAAATAAACTAATTGACCAACTAAAAATATATATACAAAAAATTAGCCGGGCATGGTGGCGCATGCCTGTAGTCCTAGCTACTCGGAAGGCTGAGGCAGTAGGATTGCTTGAGCCCAGGAGTTTGAGGTTGCTGTGAGCTAGGCTGACACCATGGCACTCACTCTAGCCTGAGCAACAAAGTGAGACTCTGTAAAAAAAAAAAAAAAAAAAAAAATTTAGTGTGTGAATATGAAGCTTTCCAAGGAAGGACATTGTATGAGATTGACTTGGTTTTGAAGTAGCTGTGTCACTTTACAGCCTAGGCTTCTTGGACCATACCTAGCTTTTTAAAAAAATTATAAAATATACACAGCATAAAATATTTACCACTTTAACGATTTTTAATTGTACAGCTCAATGGTAAGTACTTTCATATTGCTGTGTGATCATCATCACCATCTATCCCCATAACTCTTTTCATCTTGTAAAACAGAAACACTGTACCCATTAAACTACAACTCCTCATTTCAGCTTCCTCCAGCTTTTGGCAACTATCCTTCTACTGTTATCTTTATGATTTTAACTACTGTAGTTATCTCCTATAAGTGGTATCATACAGTATTTATCTTTCTGTGACTGGCTTATTTGACAGTATAATGTCCTCAAGGTTTTTCCATGCGGTCGCATGTCAGAATTTCCTCTGTTTAAAGGCTGAATTATATTCCATTGTATGTACCTACCACATTATGCTTATCTATTCATTCAGGACCCTTGAGTTGCTTCCATGATTCAACTATCGTGAATAATGCTGCTGTGAATATGTAGATACAAATCTCTTTGAGATACTGCTTTCAATTCTTTTGGGTATTATACCTAAAAGTGAAATTGCTAGATCCTATGGGAATTGTGCTTTTAATTTTTTTTTTTTTTTTGAAATGGGATCTTTCTGTGTTGCGCAGGTTGGTCTCAACTCCTGGGCTCAAGTGATCCTCCCACCTCAGCCTCCTGAGTAGCTGAGACTACAAGTGTGCCCCCACATCTGGCTTATTTTTAATATTTTGGAGAACTGCCGTACTGTTTTCCACAACAGCTTAACCATCTTAACATTCTAACCCAACAGTTCACAAGGGTTCTAATTTCTTCACATCCTCATCAACATTTGTTATTTTCTGTTTTTTGATAGTAAGCAATCCTAATGGATGTGAAGTGGTATCCCATTGTTTTGATTTGCATTTCCCTAATCGCTAGGGAATTGCACTAGTGATGTTGAGCATGTTTCATGTGCTTATTGACAATTTGTGTATCTTTTTTGGAGAAATGTGTATTCTTTTGACCATTTCCTTAAGTCCTTTACCCGTTTTCTAGTCTGGTGGTTTGTTTTGTTGAGTTTGTTGATATCTTAAGAATATTAAGTCTTCCAATTTATGAGCATGGGATATTTTTCCATTTCTTTTTCTTTTTAATGTTTCTTTCAGCAGCACTTTGTAGTTTTTGTTGTATAAATCTTTCGCCTTTTTGGTTAATTCCTATGTATTTTATTCTTTTTGATGCTATTATAAAAGGAGTTTTCTTAATCTCCCTTATAGGATGAACATTTGTTAGTATATAGAAATTCAATGATTTTTGAGTGTTGGCTTTGTATTCTACTTTGCTAAATTTGTTTCAGTTATGACAGTATTTTTATAGAATTTTTAGTGTTTTCTACATACAAAATCAGTTATATCATTTGTAAACAGATAATTTTACTTCTTCCTTTCCAATTTGGATGCCATTTATTTCTTTTTCTTGCCTAATTGCTCTAGCTAGGACTTTCAGTAGTGTACTAACTAGAAGTGGTGAAAGCAGGCATTCTTATGCTTGTAGTTCATTATCTTGAGTCTTTCAAAATTGTATATGATACTTGCTTTGGATTTTTCATATACGGTTTTCATTATGTTGAGATAGATTCTTTCTGCTCCCAGTTTGTGGAGTGTTGTTTTATGAAAGGGTATCGAATTTTGCCAAGGGCTTTTTCTGCATCAACTGAAATGATCATGTGAATTTTTTCCCCTTCTGTTAATGTCATATATTAATTTTTTTTTGTTTGTATCTTGAATCATATTTGTGTTTCAGGAATAAATGTCACTTGGTCATGGTGTATAGTTCTTTTAGTAAGCTTTTGAATTCAATTTGCTAGTATTTTACTCAGGACATACCTAGCTTTTAGTCAGATAATATGAGGCACTTAGTATAGTGCCTGGCATTTAGTAAGCAGTTTCTTATGCATCTTATGTGGTAGTCACCACTGTAACAAGAAATACACAAAGAATAGAGAGGGGTAGAGGGACATACCCAGAACTAGAAGCAGTTGGGAAGAGGAAGGTGGGGTCATGAGTGGGAAAGAAGGATGAGGCAAGGTAGAGTGTGTACAAGATCATTAATGGATATGGAAAGGCTACTTTTTTGGTCTGCCTTGCTCCTGATTCATAGATCCTAGGGAATCCTCTGTTTTTCCAAGATTCATTCACTCCAACAGTGTTGTGTATCTGCTATGTTAGAGGGCAGGATGATCTGTTAGAGGCAAATCTTGTTTTTGCGAGTTTATAGTTGTGTAAGAAAGGGGAAAGAGGGGATCAAGGCATGCACAAGCTCTTCATTCCCTGTCTTCTAAGGTCTCTCAGTTTTGGAAACTCCTGTGTCCCAGACCTAGCAGAAGCATTTCAACTCTATTTTCCTTTGCAGAAGTTCATCATTGGCTACTATTTATTAAGTATCTTTTTTATTTTTAGTTAAAAGTATTTTCTTTAGAAACAGGTTCTTGCTCTGTTACGCAGGCTGGAGTGCAGTGGTGTCATCATAGCTCACTGTCTAACCTTGAACTCCTGGGCTATTGGAATCTTTCTGTGTCAGCCTCTCAAGTAGCTGGGCCTATAGGCATGTGAACCATGACTGGCTAATTTAAAAGTTTTTTGTAGAGATGGGGTCTCACTGTGTTGCTCAGGCTCGTCTTGAACTCCTGGGCTCAAGTGATCCTCCCACCTCGGCTTCCCAAAGTGCAGGGATTACAGGTGTGAGCCACCGCGCCTGGCCGGTTTATTGAATATCTAATATGTTCTAGCCCCTGCCCTGGGTACAGTCACTCCTCACAACTGCCTGTGATGTCAGCATTTTCCTAATTTACAGTCTGTATCAGATCTGTCTCCCATGCTTCCTCTCCAGTTGAAGAGGGCAGCAGAGTAGGCCAAGAAAAAATTACATATAAGAAGTTTGACTTGATTGCCTCCCTTCTCCTCTGTACAGCATTTACTGTTACACTCTCCATTGGCTGCTGTCAGCTGTGCCTTGACAGTCCTCCTCCATACTTTCCCTTGTGTTGGGCCTTTTCAGAACCATACTTTTGAGTGTCATAATTTACACCTCTCTTGTTCTTTTCTTGCTGGATGATGTATCTAGCTCAGGGTCCTCAAACTATGGCCCATGGGCCACATGTGGGTGTTTTTGCTGGTTTGTTTTTTTACTTCAAAATAAAGATATGTGCAGTGTTCATAGGAATTTGTTCATAGTTTTTTTTTAAACTATAGTCCAGACCTCCAACGGTCTGAGGGACAGTGAACTGGCCCCCTGTTTAAAAAGTTTGAGGACCCCTGATATAGCGAATACAACAAACTAGTTTTTGTTAAAATATCATCCTTTTCTCTGATCACATTTTGATAGTGTTTTGGAATCTATCAATGGCTTAATTCACAGGGGTGAATAAGGAATTTTCAAAGAAATTCTGAGCTAGGTGGCTTTGTGTGATACTTTTCAGACCTATCAGGATCCAGAACAAATGCCACCTTTTTCTGTAAAACTTAACCCTGATTAAATCACTTGGCTCTTTGACTTCGACAGGGAAACCTGGTCATAACAGAGAAACTGTCTCATCATGAGAATGCAACTTGTGACACACACCACAAATGCTGGGTGTGAGAGTGGTTGCCAGAATACCAGGGAGACCATCACAACGTTACTAAACTGCTGCCTTTCCAAAAACAGCAAATACTATTGAGAAATGTACCAGATACTAAGAGAACAAATGAATATCTAGTGCACGGCTTAGATCTTGGAGTCTTAAGCACACCTGAGTAGTATACAGTTCAGTCACTTTTAACAAATGTATATAGTCAAGTAACAAATATCCGACTTAAGACATAGAGCAGCAAATCCATCCCTCCAGAAAGTGCCTCTTGCCCTTCCCAGATGTTTTCTTCAGTGCTCACCCCCCAGCACTCTTATTTCTGTCACTACAGATTTGTGTTGCTTGTTCTTAAACCTCAAGTAAATGGAATCCTATAGTGTGTACTCTTTTGTGTCGCACTTCTTTTCCTTAAGATCGTGTTTTTGAGATTCACTTGTGTTATTGTAGTTTGTTCCTTTATTGCTAAAAAGTATACCATTTTGAGTGAATCTTTTTGTTGAAGTAAAATAAGTGTACACAAAAGCATACAAATCATAATTGTGTGCTCAATTATGCTTCAGTTATGCTTTTCATAAGTTAAGCATGACCATACAACCAGCATGCAATCAAGAAATACCATGGGTCCAGGTGAGGTGGCTCATGCCTGTAATCCTTGCACTCTGGGAGGCTGAGGTGGGAGGATCGCTTGAAGTCAGGAGTTGGAGACCAGCCTGAGCAAGAATGAGATCCTGTCTCTACTAAACATAGAAAAATTAGCCAGATGTGGTGGTTCTTGTCTGTAGTCCCAGCTACTCGGGAGGCTGATGCAGAAGGATTGGTTGAGTCAGAGTCTCACTTTGTTGCCCAGGCTAGAGTGAGTGCCGTGGCGGCAGCCTAGCTCACAGCAACCTCAAACTCCTAGGCTCAAGCAATCCTTCTTCCTCAGCCTCCCGAGTAGCTGGGACTACAGGCGTGCACCACCATGGCCAGCTAATTTTTTCTATATATGTTAGTTGGCCAATTAATTTCTTTCTATTTATAGTAGAGACAGGGTCTCACTCTTGCTCAGGCCGGTTTCGAACTCCTGATGTCAAGCAATCTGCCCACCTTGGCCTCCCAGAGTGCTAGGATTACAGGCGTGAGCCACCACGCCTGGCCAGGATGGGATCTTGTATACAACAGGAGGCATTGGCTTTTGAAAGGAGCACAGACAGTTGAGGGAAGGCAGGTATATAGGACAAGATGAAAGTTGACTCGTAGATTTCGTGCCAGGAGCTTGAGAAGGTTCTCTTCAGACTGATTCTATCCTCTGAAAAAAGTAAAGTCATCAGTTAGAAGGTGGGAGGAGTAGGGGAAGACAGCGTCAGAGATTAGAGGAAAGAGGAGGTGTGAGTAGTCACTTAAAGAGCAGATTGTCTGGGGCTGTTTGAGATTTGTGATCCTGAGTTTAAGGTATTTGAATCAGCATAGTCTGTATTTTCTTTAGCTGCTTACGTGTATGCGTAGGGTGTAGAGGGTTGAATTTAACCCAGGATCAGAATCCTAGTGTGAGTGAGCTAGAAAGTGAGTGCTTGTGGTCACTGGCTAGGATGTATGAAAGATTTTGGAGGTAATGCAGTTTTCAGTAAAAGTCTAGCAACGCCATCCAGTAGAAATACAATGGAGGCCACAAATCTAATTTAAAATTTATTGGCTGGACGAGGTGGCTCACGCCTGTAATCCTAGCACTCTGGGAGGCTGAGGCAGGTGGATCGCTTGGGGTCAGGAGTTCGAAAGTAGCCTGAGCAAGAGCGAGACCCTGTCTCTACTAAAAATAGAAAGAAATTAATTGGCCAACTAAAAATATATAGAAAAAATTAGCCGAGTGTGGTGGTGCATGCCTGTAGTCCCACCTACTTGTAATCCTTCTGTAAGTCCCACCTACAGAAGGATTGCTTGAGCCCAGGAGTTTGAGGTTGCTGTGAGCAAGGCTGACGCCATGGCACTCTAGCCAAGGCAACAGAGCGAGACTCTGTCTCAAAAAAAATAAAGAAGAATTTTATTCATAGCCACATTGAAAAAGGAAAACCGAATGGGTGAAATTAACTTTAAACCCAATATGTACAATGTATTACCATTTCAACATGTAATCAGTATGAAAATTAAGGTACCTTTCGTTCTCTTTTTGAAATGAAGTTTTCAGAATCCTGTGTGTATTTCACACTTGCTGCACGTCTCAGTTCAGACAAGGTGCTTCTCAGGTTCTCAGTAGCCTTATGTGGCATGTGGTTCCCACATTGAACATAGCAGGTGGGTGGGTGGTTGAGGTCAGGGTGGAGGGCAAGATTTGGAGAGGCAGCGTGGTCGGTGTCTTGCAAAAGTGGGCCTGGGGCACATGTTGAACGATGGGGAGTGCTGAGGAGGTGCTGGCACCTCGATTCTGTTGGTGATTCTATTAGAATTGCCACATCCCCTTTATTTTTCATGAAGGCCTCCCTCTTTCTGTGCCTCAGTCAGTAGGTGTCCTTAAACATGCTCATTCTCTGGTGGTCTTATTAGTTTTTGTAGCTTCTTACAAGTTGCTCCTCAAATTCTCTCCTGGTCACTCTGAGGTTTGGTTTTCTCCTTACTGTCTTTAAGTTTTGTGGATCCATTTTCCTTTAATTGTGTTACAGTATGAGCCCATCTAGTTCCCAGAGTGTTGCATTTTTAAAACAGGAGGTTTTTTACATATGGGCCCATTAGCCAGTGTTAAATGGTGGTAGAATTTGGATGTGATTTTTTTAATTGATATGAAATGTTTTATATATTTATTTTATATATTTATGGGGTCCATGTGAGTATTTGTTATATGCATACACAGAATGTGTAATGATCAATTCAGGGTATTTGGGGTGTCTATCACCTTGAGTATTTATTATTTCTATGTGTTGGTAACATTTCAAGTCCTCTCTTCTAGCTACTTTGAAATATACAATGCATTGTTGCTAACTGTAGGAACCCTCCTCTGCTGTTAAATATTGGGGCTTATTCTATCTGACTGTATGTTTGTACCCACTAACCAATTTTTTTTTTTCTTTTTGAGACAGAGTCTCACTTTGTTGCCCAGGCTAGAGTGAGTGCTGTGGCATCAGCCTAGCTCACAGCAACCTCAAACTCCTGGGCTCAAGCGATCCTGCTGCCTCAGCCTCCAGAGTGGCTGGGACTATAGGCATGCACCACCATGCCCGGCTAATTTTTTGTATATATATTAGTTGGCCAATTAATTTCTTTCTATTCATAGTAGAGACGGGGCCTAGCTCTTGCTCAGGGTGGTTTCGAACTCCTGACCTGGAGCAGTCCACCCGCCTCCGCCTCCCAGAGTGCTAGGATTACAGGCGTGAGCCACCACGCCAGGCCACCAATCTTTCTTTATCCCACCCACACACCCTTCTCAGTCTCAATTTTTTTTTTCCTGATCAAACTTATGGCAAATCCAGACTCAACATTTTTTTTTTTGAGACAGAGTCTCACTTTGTCGTCCAGGCTAGAGTGAGTGTCATGGCGTCAGCCTAGCTCACAGCAACCTCAAACTCCTGGGCTCAAGCAATCCTGCTGCCTCAGCCTCCCGAGTAGCTGAGACTACAGGCATGCGCCACCATGCCCAGCTAATTTTTTCTGTATATATTAGTTGGCCAATTAATTTCTTTCTATTTATAGTAGAGACGGGTTTCGCTCTTGGTCAGGCTGGTTTCGAACTCCTGACCTTGATCAATCCACCTACCTCGGCCTCCCAGAGTGCTAGGATTACAGGTGTGAGCCACCGGCCCGGCCCAGTCTCAACATTTTTTAAGAACAGGATCCAGAGTACTTTGGTAGCTGTCAGCAATTCTGGGACTTTATGGTTTGCTTCTAAGGTACACATTTAAAAAATTTTCCATACTTAGTGGAATTTTAAAGGGAGAAAGCAAAAACTCCAAAACAGCTTAGCATTTTTTTAACTGGAGGGTCTTTGCTTCTTTATTTTTTGTTTTTGGTGTACAAGTATTCTTACAGTGTAATGGAAATATACATTTTTAAGGTCAGTGTTTTTATTATAATGATCCCTTTTAATTATCTGGGTGAACTGATGACATTAGGGTTCAGAAAGGATATTTTTAAAAAGATTGCAGAATCCTTCTGAGAGTTCTTTTAAATGTTATAAAAGTAATACGTGTTCACAGTAGAAACTTGGACAATATGGAAAAACGAAGAAAACACCATTGTTCTATCATTTGAGGACAATTGCTGTTCATGTTTTGGTTGATTTCCTTCTAGTTTATCTCTAGGATTTTTTTCTTTAATGTTTTAACTATGGTACTATATAATTTTGTTTCTTGCCTTTTTCACTTAACACTGTCATTTTTCTGTGTTGTAAAATTAAAGATTTTACTGTTGATTTAATATTTTGTCAGTTGATATACAACTTAGTTAACTATTGTGTTATTGAGCATTTAGGTTACTTAGTAAAGGGTTTTTCCTCTTTGAAACTATTTTTTTTCCTGGTTATAAAAGTAGTGTGTATTATTATAGAAAATAGAAAATGGGAGAAAATTAGAATTTAAAAACACCAGTAGTTTCACCAAAATAACAGCAGCTATTTTGGAATACACACACCTTCTGGTCATTTTCCTGTAAATAATTATTTTGCAGTTTGTATTTATGTAAATACACAAAACAGTACTTCACAGGTTTTTAAAAAATCATTTTTAAGATTGTATGTTAAGTTAGCATTTTTCTGTGTAACCAGCTTTCATAACCATCATTTCTAATATCTGTATAGAAAATTTGCCCAAATTCAACCGTTTTCTTATCCATTTACCAATTATATATTTAGATGTTTCTCAGTAGAGGCAAAGGTTTTAAGAACTTTTATGAGTGAATGCTGTGTATTTTTATAGGTCCGTCTCACCCATGAAATTAAACACAAGAATATTGTAACTTTTCATGAATGGTATGAAACCAGCAATCATCTCTGGCTAGTAGTAGAACTCTGCACAGGTAAGAGAGTGTGTAAGAAGTGCTATGAATTTAGACACCTTTCGTACTATTGAAAAAGCAAATGGTGTAAGTTTTTTTACTTTGATCTTCTATTGCAGATATAAGTAGTATTGATATTATTTACTATATTAGCATGAAAATCTATTGCTTGATATTAGGGAAGGGTAAAGAGCAAAGGTGTTTTTCGTAAGAGGAAAAATTATGTAAAATTCAATTTGAGGTTGACTTTGTTACATTACTAAAAAACCTGCATAAAAATTTAGAAATATCTTAAAATAATGATTGATTTTTTTCAAACAAGTTTCTCCAACAAATGAAAAACATTTCGGGGGTTAACTAGATTAATTATCTAACAAATTTATAAAGCGATTATCTTTTTATGAATAGGATACTTTATAAAAACTTAACGTGGAAAAGTACAAAGGTGAACCAACAAATATCACCACCTGGCAATAATTAGAGATAACATGTTACAGCTGTTACTTTACTCAACTTTCTAGGACTATGTGCAGGGGAAAAGGTGACTGCATATATATCTGAGCTTTTAGTTTCAACGTTTTAAGAGTTTAACAGGGAACAAAGTAATTAAGTACCACTCTTAGTGTACTTTTATTTATACATTGAATAATAAGGAATCATTAAATATTAAACTACATTGTAATTACTACTTTATGACTCTATTGTATTGGCATTAGAATTTATAAAACTTAATCATAAAAGGGATAATTTAGTAATTTCTTTGCTTTTTATTTTTCTGATTCAGTAGGAAAAGATGATGGTTGGAGTACTTCCACACATGGACACACTCACAAGGTTATCAGGGGACACCTCTAGTATTACGTTTTGCTTCAGCTGTTGTTTCTGTTCCCTGACCAGGTGTAATATCCTAACTCTACTGTATGCCTGTGTTTGTAATGGTTTCTCACCCATCACAACAAAACAAACCCCCAAATACCTCTTACTTCCATCATAGTAATTCTGATTGAACTTTCAGATGCCAGCAGAGACTTCACTTTTTCTGCACTTGGCTGTCATAATCTTGTCCTTTAAAAAAAAAAAAAAAAAGTTTGTTTCTGGCACGTAGCTGGTAGAGGTCTAACTGGGATCTTGGAAGAATATAGCAATGGAATTTGCAGGGTGCATGCCTTTGGCCTTTTAACTCCTCAATGTGCACACTAGATGTGATTGTTTAACTGTTAAGGAAAGTCAGAATGTGAACATTGCACATGAGCGAACAAAACTATATTTGCATAATATGATTTAAGTTCACAGTTTTGGGTTACTATTTAACACTAATTTTTGCAGCTGTTCTTTCACTGAGGGATCTGGGGTGATTGTTCTTTATCCCACCTGTTTACATTTTACCAATCTTCCAGACCGAGCAGGTACCCGCCTGGCGTTGGCTCTGGAGTATGGGCTGACTTCTGTTGTAGATGTGGGACCACTGTGTTTGCTCACTTGTGTGTTTCTGCTGCCAGACTGTCAGGGTTTACTGTTTAATCATTTTTTAATGCTCAGTATCTGCCAGCATGGAACCTCTTGCAGGCAGTCTGTGGTGTTGGCTGGTTGAAATGGGTGATTTTAATTAACTTGTTGCAGGTGGTTCCTTAGAAACTGTTATTGCTCAAGATGAAAACCTCCCAGAAGATGTTGTGAGAGAATTTGGGATTGACCTGATTACTGGATTGCATCATCTTCATAAACTTGGCATTCTCTTTTGTGACATTTCTCCTGGGAAGGTAATTTATGAAAGTCGTGATTTCCTAACTACTTCTGCCTCAATTTAGAGTGCTTTCTCAAAGGTGTTTTTATTTTTAGATAAAATTTTGCTACAGAACACCTTGAGATTTTATGTTAACTTATTTTAAATAAAAGGAAATAGTACTATATTTTAGCTACCTATTTAAGTAGGTTTTTGAATGTGAAGTCTCTCTTTCTTTCAGAGCTGTTTGAGTAGTTAGTTTTTGCTGCTAAGGGATATTGTAAATGATGAGCTGAGTAGGTTTATAAGATAAGGCTTTCTTAGCTCCTTACACATTTATGAACCATATGGTTATTTATGTACGATTCCTAATATGGATCAAATGTTTTCTCTTGTTAAAATTAATCACCGTAACTGAATTAATTTTCAATAACTACTACAAGATAGTAGAGGCATGAAACCTGCTTAGTTTCTGAATTGCAGTCAGTGGTGACACTTAGAACTTGGGCTCATTGCCTTAGTTTCCTTGTCTGTGATATGGACATAGATACTTTCAGGGTGGTTGTGAAATTACATATTTTTAGGTGAAGCTTCTAGGGCACTTTCTGGTAGGTAACATGCTCACAGTCAATGGCATCTATTATTGTCTTTATAAGTATTACACATAGGAATTGTATATGTTACTAGTCTGAGTTTTTACATCTTTTCATGTATGCAAATGAAATGAAAAGTTGAATATTTCATTTTCAACTTTATTTTTGGAGGCCATCCATATGAGAAGATGATTAAACCTAAAAAAGAAAACTCCATAAAAATCCTGCATAAAGAATAGAGGTTCTTGTCTGAAATACGCAGATGCCCCAAGTCTGTAGCAACTCAACTGCATTGTAGTGCTAAAAGCAGCTATAAAAATACACAAACGAATAGGTGTGACTGTGTTTCCATAACTGTATTTATGGACACTGAAATTTGAATTTCATGTAATTTTTACCTATCAAATAATCATCTTTTTTTCCCAACCATTTAGAAATATAAGAACCACTTTTACCTCCTAGATGTACAAAAACAGGCAGTAGCTGGGATTTGGCCCAGAGGCTGTGGTGTTTGCCAAAGAGTGCGTGGGAGTTGTTTAATGAAGTTTATTATCAGCTGTTACGATCTAAGAAATTCAGGCTGCTTCGTAATGTAACCTGTGTTCTAGAACAGGGGTTGGCAAATACTGGGCAGAGTTGCCATTTCTGTAAATAAACTTTTTATTTATTTATTTTTTGAGACAGAGTCTCGCTTTATTGCCCAGGCTAGAGTGAGTGCCGTGGTGTCAGCCTAGTTCACAGCAACCTCAAACTCCTAGGCTCAAGCAATCCTGCTGTCTCTGCCTCCCGAGTAGCTGGGACTACAGGCATGCGCCACCATGCCTGGCTAATTTTTTCTATATGTGTTAGTTTTCTATATATGTTTTTTCTATATATGTTAGTTGGCCAATTAATTTCTTAATTCATAGTAGAGACGGGGTCTCGCTCTTGCTCAGGCTGGTTTTGAACTCCTGACCTTCAGCAATCCACCCGCCTCAGCCTCCCAGAGTGCTAGGATTACAGGTGAGCCACCACGCCTGGCCTGTAAATAAACTTTTATTGCAACAAAGTCACACCCTTTCATAATGTATTGTCAGTGTCTGCTGTTGTACAACAACAGAATTGAGTAGTCAGGACAAAGACTAGCT
Source organism: Mirza zaza (assembly GCA_008750895.1). NCBI lineage: Eukaryota > Metazoa > Chordata > Mammalia > Primates > Cheirogaleidae > Mirza > Mirza zaza. The sequence continues at coordinate 40,978 of VSMD01116251.1, read as the reverse complement.
GGCTCTTTAAAAGAAGGTTGCTGAGCCTTGCAGTGGTTCTCACAGTGTGTTCCTTGGATTTGCTAGAAATGCAGGCTCTTGGGCCCCACCCCAGACCTATTGAATCATAAACTCTGGAGGTAGTGACCGGTAGCCTGTGCTTTCACAAGTCCTCCAGGGCATTCTGATGCTCAAATAAGTTTAAAAGCCACTGTTGTAGATCAAGAGACATCCTTAGTAAGTATTTGTAACTAGAAGTTAAGGGTTAACTTCAAATTGCCTTTAAAAAAAAATCATAAAGCCACCTGACCCATTGCAACCACCCAGAAATACTTTTAATGACTCTAGAGGAAACTGTAAAAATAATAGAACATTGGTTCCTGGCTTGGTTTCAACAACCAGTAGATAACTTCTAATCACAAGTTATATTAGCAGACTTGAGCACTTATCACATGCTAGTGACTTGTTAAAGGCCTCTGCACGTATAACTTCATTTAATCCTTACAACAGTCTGAAGAGTGAGGTATTATTTTTCCCATTTTGTAGGTGAAGAGACTGAGGATTAGAAGGGTTGAATAAATTTTTCAGTCAGACAGCAAGTAAGTAGTGGACCTAGGCCTAAAATCCAGACCTCTGACTTTAAAACCCTGGTTCTAATCTCACATTATACTTCTCTTGAATAAGCAACACCTCACGCAGGTGGGTTTTCAAATCCTTTTTTAGCTGACATGAAGGTTGGAGAGTATAGATTTTCTATATACATTGTTCTTTGTTTCCCAAAATACTGAGATTTCCTTTCATGGTTATATGATGTGTTTACTATATATGTCTAAGAATGGACAATTTAATTTTTTATTTTATTATTCAAATGTTGGGTTTAGGCCAGGCGCGGTGGCTCACGACTGTAATCCTAGCACTCTGGGAGGCCCAGGTGGGTGGATTGCTCAAGGTCAGGAGTTCAAATCTAGCCTGAGCAAGACTGAGACCCTGTCTCTACTAAAAAAAAAAAAAAAGACAGAAATTAATTGGCCAACTAAAAGTATATATATATAAAAAATTAGCCAGGCATGGTGGTACATGTCTGTAGTCCCAGCTACTTGGTAGTCTGAGGCAGGAGGATTGCTTGAGTCCAGGAGTTTGAGGTTGCTGTGAGCTAGGCTGATGCCACGGCACTCTAGCCTGGGCAACAGAGAGACTCTGTCTCAAAAAAAAAAAAAAATGTTGTTTTTTCTTTAGCTTCTTTTTTTTTTTCTCCCCAAATTAGCCCAATTTTTGGAAGAAATTTTTAGCTTCTTTTTTTTAAAAAAATTATAAGCATGTATTTTTCCACGTTGTGATGGAGCAAGAAAGCCAATGGTCAAAAGTTCTTTTTTTTATTGTTGTTTATTTTTTTCTTTGAGATGGGGTCTTGCTCTGTTGCCCAAGCTGGAGAGTGCAGTGGTGGGATCATAGCTCACTGCAACCTCGAACTCCTGTGCTTAAGCGATCCTCCTTCCTCAGCCTCCTGAGTAGCTGGGACTATAAGCACATGCCACTATGCCTGGCTTCAAAAGTGCTTTAGTGCAATTATAAGAGTTACTGATGAATGTGCAAATCAAGTTGAATTTGTTTCTGCAAACGTTTTTTAATCTTCATAGATACTCTTGGAAGGGCCTGGCACATTGAAGTTTAGCAATTTTTGCTTGGCAAAAGTGGAAGGTGAAAATTTGGAAGAGTTCTTTGCTTTGGTGGCGGCAGAAGAAGGAGGAGGTGATAGTGGAGAAAGTGTACTGAAGAAAAGCATGAAGAGTAGAGTCAAAGGTATGTGGACCTGGAGAGCTTAAAGATCATAACTCAAGTTGTGGGCCACCTAAGGTCCTGTGCTTTGGAGATAATGTTGATCTTTTCTTTTGCTAGTCAAATAATGTGTTGAAAATAGTAATGACCAGAGGAAGTCTGGACATAGGAATGCCTTTGTGGCCTAAAGTTTTCCATATGCATCTAATACTGTGTCAGCCCTGGGGAACCTCTAACAGAGCTGTACCTTGTCCATTTTGTGTTGCAGACCACTCATTAGCACACAAGGAGGGGTTTTCAGCACTTGGACTAATGCCTGGCACACACTAGTGGCTCAGTAGATGTTTGTCGAGCAGTGTATCAACATTCACTTCTCACCACATCCACGCCAGCATTTATTGTTGTTTGACTTTTTAATGAAGACTGTTCTGACAGGGGTAAGGTAGTATCTCATTGTGGTTTTACTTTGCATTTCTAGAGGTGCATTTTTGGCGTGTGGTTTTGACAGTAAGATGGGGCCAGGGTGTTAAAATTGCTGTACTTGAAGGAAGAGTCTGAAGTGATATTTCTTTATACCTTTTGGGGGAAGTGGTAAAGATCTTTTCTCCTCAAGTTCTATGCCCTGGTACTTGAGACTTTGGGCCATTGAAGCTCTGTGGTACTCACCCGGCTGTCGGTTAAGTCAGGTGGCAGTTGAAGGAAAGGGCGCTATGAGAGAGGGTGACATCCTTGTGCTTAGTAGTCAGGTGGCCCAGGGATGAGGGAGGAGGATGGGGAACAGCAGATTTAACTGTAGGCCCCACAGATAGGACCAAAGGGAATTTAACTTCCAGGGCCAGCCTTGTGTATGGAATGAGTTCATGCCCAGGAAGGCGTTCAGTGTCCCCAAAATGCATTCCATAGAATGACCAGCATTCTATGAAAACGACTGTTGTGGACTGTGTTGCTGTAGAATATTAACTTCTGAATTATTGTTTATGACTTTGTTATAGGAAACAAGGAAGGTGGTATATTTTGGGAGTGCAAAGTAAGGGAAAGAGGGCCGTATCGTGGAGAAGTAAGTCAGAAGTTCTAGCAGTGATGCTCGGTTACTTCTGGGCTTAATAGAAGAACAGTCCCCATGACGGGCAGGTTAGCCTCTTTGGCCAAGGGTGGAGGACACCCTTGTGACCAGCAGGCCAGAATCAGTTCTGACCTTTGGGATCATCCACGTTATAGGCAACTCACCTTCACATCCCTATGGTATAAAGATAAAAGCAAAACCACTCCAGTTTCTCTGTTGCCTTCGAGAATTTGCAGTCTAAGTGTGGCGATGGAACAAGGCTCATGAAATAAACCGTTTTGCCTTTTGACATAGGTAAATGGCTGGGTGTTGCGGTGGAGTTGATGATTGTATAGCCATAAAAAAATCTGTTAACACTGATGCTGATGTTAGGAAAAAAAATTTGATCAGGTTGCGTGAAGGTAATATTGCAAAGAGCTTCGAATAAGGACCTCTGGATTCAGATTCTGCCTTTGATTCTTTGTAACCTTGAGGATAATGCCACATAGCTTTTAGGAGTTTTAATTTCCTCTGTAAAGCTAGGGGGTTGGATGGGATGGTAAAGTGATGGGGATTAGGTTGAATGGGGCTTGCTTCTGGCTCGGTATTATTGACTGATTTAGGGAAGCCCTAAGTCTGGGTTGATTTATGAAATGAGTTTCAAATTTAGAATCCCCTGCCTGCAGGTTAGAGTTCAGGTTCCCAGATCTGGTCCCCGAGTGCCCCTCCGTTCTTATGGTGGCTATGAGAATGCGCCTTGCTGTCCTCCAACTGCAGGGAGCGTAAGTGACCACAGCCTCCAGCTGTTTGAGGAAGAAATCCATAACTGCTTTTGCTCTGAGTCCACGCTTCCCATGACTGTACCCAGCTAGTGACCAGCACGGTGGGGCTGCTCTGACGGCCGGCATAGGTTCAGGGATTCTCCGTGACCTCGAGGAAGCTTTCTTAGAAGATGGCATGGCATCGAGGATAATTCCACTTAGCTTCCTTCCCTCTCTTTTCACTTGGGGTCTAGTGTGCCTTGTGGTCTGACCAGCTCTTCCCATTGTTTCTCACAGGTGTTTCCTGTAATAGAATCTTTGCATGGTTAATCCTGTCTTGGTGTCTGCTTCTTGGAGGACCCAGACTAACTGATCTCTTCCCCCACCCCTACCATCTTTGCCCTGTGTTCTAGCAACAGTGTGTTTATGGTTTCCCGTCAACACAGCTCTCACCTGTGAGCTTCTTTTTTTGGCTTCCCTTCTGCGCTTCGTCCCTGGCTCCAGCTTTCTCGAGGAAGACTTCTTCAAGTCTTTGTCTCTCTGGGTGGCGGGATTTTACTGGACTGAATTACCTAGGTGTTAGTTGTTTCTTCTGTTGCTTTCATAATAAAATCTGTCATTGAACTTACCATGTAATATAGTTTTTTGTGTGTTTTCCCCCACTGGATCATGACTGTAGGGACTTTATGTTCCTTTGTTAGTGCATTTATTTGTTAATTCCATTTATTTATTAATTTGGCAAAAATTTAGGCATCATTTAGGTACCGGGAATATAGATGTGCACAAACAGGCAAAAATCCCTCCCCTCTTTGAACTTCACATTTCTCATGGGGAAAGACAGAGACATTCACATTTGACAAATATTAATGAAGCACTTACTAAGTAGTGGGCAGGGTGCCTGGGCATCCTGTGGGCCTTATTTGTCTTTGTTTCCCCAGCATCTAGTGCAGGCAGACAGCCCCTCTGTGATGTTTGTTGAACAAGTGCGTGTGTGTATGACATGTGACAGCATGGCAAAAATGTTGCAGAGGAGAACTTTGCAGCCAGGCATTAGGACACATCAGGCTGCTGATCTGGCCATAATGGGCCATGGAGTTAAAATTCGCCAGAAGGTTTACATCAGTGTTCTGTTTCCAAATGGTTGGTGGTTACTTGCTTCATGGAGCAAACATTCTCATTGGGAGGTGGGAGGTTGTTAGAATAGTAGAAGGAGTGTGCACCAGGGAGAGACAGGGCCCTGGGTTTTGGTAGGTCTTCTGCAACTGCCCAGCTGTGTGAAGTGCTGGACATTAAGTACCCCCCTAAGCTTCAGATTCCCTCATCAGTGAAGGGAACTTTTCTGGCTCTAAAATATGGGATTTCTGTGTAATACTAGACTTTGCATAAAGTATGTGCGGTACTCGTGAGTGCTGGTCACTAAATATCTCCTGTTCTCCTTCTGGATACACTGTAGGATTGCATCTTCCCCTGGCCAAAGCCAATGAAGTGTGAGCAGAAGTGATATGAGTCACTTTTTTTTTTTTTTTTTAATTTTATTTGCATTATTTTATTTTTTCCTTTTTTGTTTTCAAGGTGAAAGTCATTGAATATAAGTCACTTTGAGATAGAAATTTTAAGCACCAATATGCAATTGGCTGTATTCATTCTCTCTGCTTGGGTGGACGAGGAAGCTGGAGTGGAGATGGAGCTTCTGTGAACCTAGTTCTTTGAGTGACAATCAGGCTCGGAGCCCCTTAGCTGGCTTGTGGTGGACGTGTAGTCTGAGTAATAACCAACCTTTGTTAAGCCAGTGGATTTTGGGATTGTTTTTGCTGCTTAACTTAACCTATTTGAATTAAATAGTAAAACAGAAGGTTCTTTCCATTTGCACTTTGCTTTATTGTGCTTCACAGATAATCCCTTTTTTTTTTTAAACATATTGAAGGTTTTGTGGCAACCCTGTGTCAAGCGAGTCTATTGGCTCCATTTTTTCAGTGGCACATGCTCACTTCATATCTCTATAACACATTTTACATATTACAATACACATATTACAATATTTCAAACTTTTTCATTATTGTATCTGTTAGGGTGATTAGTGACTTTTAATATTACTATTGTTTTCAGGCACCAGGAAGTGGGCCCCATATAAGACAGTGAACTGAATTGATAAATGTGTGTGTTCTGACTACCCCACTGACCATCTGTTTCCCCATCTCTCTCCTTCTCCTTGGGCCTCCCTATTCCCTGAGACACAGCAGTATTGAAATCAGCCCAATTAACCCTACAATGGCCTCTAAGTGTTCAAGTGAAAATAAGAGTTGAATGTCTCTCACTTTAAATCAAAAGGTTGAAAAGACTAAGCTTAGTGAGGAAGGCATGTCAAAAGCTGAGATAGGCTGAAAGCTAGGCCTCTTGCACCAGTTAACCAGGTTGTGAATGCAAAGGAAAAGTTCTTGAAGGCAATTAAAAGTGCCACTCCAGTGAACACATGCATGATGAGAAAGTGAAACAGCCTTATTGCTGATATGGGGAAAGTTTTAGGGGTCTGGATAAAAGATCAAACTCTGCTCATTCCTGTAATCCTAGCACTTTGGGAGGCTGAGGGGGGCGGATTGCTCAAGGTCAGGAGTTTGAAACCAGCCTGAGCAAGAGCGAGACCCCGTCTCTACTAAAAATAGAAAGAAATTAATTGACCAACTAAAAATATATAGACAAAATTAGCCGGGCATGGTGGCGCATGCCTGTAGTCTCAGCTACTTGGGAGGCTGAGGCAGCAGGATTGCTTGAGCCCAGGAGTTGGAGGTTGCTGTGAGCTAGGCTGACACCACGGCACTCTAGCCTGGCCAACAGAGTGAGACTCTGTCTCAAAAAAAAAAAAAAAAAAAAAAAAAAAATCAAACCAGCCACAACATTCCCTTAAGCCAAAGCCTAACACAGAGCAAGGCCCTAACTCCCTTCAATTCTATGAAGGCTGAGAGAGAAGGAAGCTGCAGAAGAAAGGCTAGAAGTTAGTTCATGAAGTTTAAGGGAAGTGGTGATCTCCATAACATAAAAGTAAAAGGTGAAGCAGCAGGTGCTAATGTAGAAGCTGCAGCAAGTTATGCTGAAGATCTAGCTGTGACCATTGGTGAAGGTGGCTACACTGAATAACACATTTTCAATGTAGATGAAAGAGCCTTCTAGTGGGAGAAGATGCCCATCTAGGACTTTCATGGCTACAGAGAAGTCAGTGCCTGGCTTCAAAATTTCAAAAGACAGGCTGACTTACTCTTAGGGGCTAACGTAGCTGGTGACTTTAAGATGAAGCCAATGCTCATTTACCATTCTGAAAATCCTAGGGCCCTTCAGAATTATGCTAAATCTGCTCAGCCTGTGCTCTGTAAGTGGAACAACAAAGCCTAATGACAGGACATCTGTTTATAGGATGGTTTACTGAATATTTAAAGCCTTTGGTTGAGACCTAGTGCTCAGAAAAAAGGATTCCTTTCATAATGTTATTGCTCATTGACAATTTACCTAGTCATCCAAGAGCTCTGATGGAGACACACAAGGAGAAGAATGTTTTGTAATGCCCAAGATAACATCAGTTCTACAGCCCATAGATCAAGGAGTGATTTTTGACTTCCAAGTCTTATTTAAGAAGTCCAAGTCTTATTTAAGAAGTGCGTTTAGTAAGGCTTTAGCTGGCATTGATAGTGCTTTCCCCAATGGCTCTGGGCAAAACAAAACAAAACAAAACAAAAACAATTAAAAACCTGCTGGAAAGGATTCCTCATTCTAGTATGCCATCAGTAACGTTCATGGTTCATGGGAGGAAATAAAAATATCAACATTAACAAGAGTTTGGAGGAAGTTGATTTCAACCCTCATGACTTTGAAGGGTTCAATACTAAAGTGGGGGGAGTAACTACAGATGTTGTGGAAATAGCAAGAGAACTAGAATTAGAAGTAGAACCTGAAGATGTCACTGAATTACTGCAATCTCATGATCAGAATTGAACAGATGAGGAGTTGCTTGTTAGGGATGAGCAAAGAAAGTAGTTTCTTTCGGTGGAAAGTACAAGTATTCCTGGTGAAGATGCTGTGAACGTTGTTGACATGACAGCAAAGGATTTGGATGTTGCATAAGGTTAGTTGATGAAGCAGTGGCAGAGTTTGAGAGGATTGTCCTATTTTGAAAGAAATTCTGCTGTGGGTAAAATGCTGTCAAACAACCTAGCATGCTATAGAGAAATCTTGTATGAAAGGAAGAATCAACCTGTGTGGCAACTTTTATTGTCTTATTTTAAGAAATTGCTGTAGCTACCCAGCTTTTAACAATCACCACCTTGATTAGTAGTAGCCATCAACATCAAAGTAAATCCCTCCACCAGCAAAAACATTGGCTAGCTCAAGGCTCAGATGATCATCAACTTTTTTTGTAATAAAGTATTTTTTATTTAAGGTATATACTTTTTAAAGACGTAATGCTATTGTACACTTAATAGACTATAGTATAGTATAAACATAACTTTTATATGTACAGGGAAACTAAAATATTTGTGTGCATTACTTTGTGATATTTGCTTTATTGAGATGGTATGGAACCAAACCTGCAACATCTCTGAAATATGACTGTATTTAAGTAGTCAGTTTAATGAAACAATATACCTAAATGTGCCACACTTCTCACTCAGGCGTTTTCATAATTGTTTTTATGTCTATGTATCTTTCACAAAATGTAACCTTAAAATTAGAAAACATTTAAAAATGTGAAATACCCATGACACTTGACTCATGTATATATTTTCCTCCCGGCATTTTGCTTCTCACCAAACCTTTCCCAGGTAGGTTTGTGTTGGGAACAATGCAAATACCTAACAGAGTTGTTCTTTACACTTTGTTTCCAGGATCTCCGATATATTCAGCACCGGAGATTGTGAGGGGTACTGACTTCTCCATCGCCAGTGACCTCTGGTCTTTGGGCTGTTTGCTTTATGAAATGTTTTCAGGTAATTACTTTCTGGTTCAGTATAAAATCAAAACTAGTCTAAAACAAACAAAAACCAATGAGGTTAATTCTGCAGTGTTCAAATATTTTACATATAAGGTGTCAAAAAATAGGTTTATTAAATTTTTATTTATTTTAAGACATGGGGTCTTGCTATGTTGTCCAGGCTGGCCTCAAACTCTTGGGCTAAAGCAATCCTCACATCTCAGGTTCCCAAGTAGCTGCAACTATAGGTGTGCAGCTAAGTTTTTTATATACTAATTTTGACTGAATTGCTTGGTGTCTAGGCATATGCAGGAACTTTTTGACATGTAGGTAATTTTTCATAATAATCATCTGGAATGTTGAAATGTGCCTATTTAAAACTGTGATTATTAGAAATTCTTGTAAAGGTGCCTTGTGATGTAAATTACTCAGATGTGGTGAGTGGCTCCTGCCATCCTTGGATCATAGTCATCTATATGTGAGTTTTTCTATTTGTTAGGATGATAAATTTAGTTTTTTAATTTTTATTTATTTTTTATTTATTTATATATTTTTATTTCTTTAACATTTCTTTTTTGCTTCTTTTTTTCTTTCTTACGTCAGTTGGCAAGGATGATACATTTAGAATTAGAGAAATATACCAGGCATTCAGTAATTATTGCTACATATTTTTTCTGTAAATTGTGTAATCCTGAGATATGTAAAATTGAGATTCGTTTAGAATTATTGGTGATAGCAAAATGTTTAATTTTGTAAATTTTCATGTGATTTCAGGAAAACCTCCATTCTTCTCCGATAGTGTTTCAGAATTAATTGAGAAGATTTTATATGAAGATCCTGTGCCACCTGTTCCAAAAGGTAAGATTTCTTATGATAAATTGAGTTAACTTATATTTTATATTTATTAAAGATACACCTTTATCCCAAGTCTGATTTATTCATAACCCCCCAAAGGTATATTTTATAAATGGTCCCAAATTGATACTTGTAGAAATATTAGCATTCTTTTGCCATAATTTTTATATACTGAAATGGAAAACACATAGTTTCCCTCATTCAAAAATACAAATTATTTTGTATACCTGTATCAGAAGAAGTCTGGTTTAAAGATTTAAAAAACCCAAATCTTTATGTAATATTGCTTTTTATATGTATCATTTACTTAATTTATACTCATTATCCCATGTTGTTATTTCTATATAGTGTTTGAATAGGAATAAATCAGATATTTCTGAGTCTTATTTTTTTTTCTTTTTTGAGACAGAGTCTCGCTCTGTTGCCCAGGCTAGAGTGCTGTGGAGTCAGCCTAGCTAACAGCAGCCTCAGACTCCTGGGCGCAGGTGATCCTCCTGCCTCAGCCTCCTGAGTGGCTGGGACTACTGGCAAGTGCCACCATGCCTGGCTAATGTTTTTATATTTTTAGTAGAGATGGGGGTCTCACTCTTGATCAGGCTGGTCTCGAACTCCTGACCTCAAGCAATCATCCCTCCTTGGCTTCCCAGAGTGCTAGGATTACAGGCCTGAGCCACTGTGCTCTGTCCATTTCTGAGTCTTTATATTGATGAATCAGAATACTACCCTTACAAGTTTTAAAAATCTTTTAGTCTGGGCATGGTGGCTCACGCCTGTCACACCTATAATCCTACCACTCTGGGAGGCTGAGGTGGGCGGATCGCTTAAGGTCAGAAGTTCGAGGCCAGCCTGAGCAAGAGCAAGACCCCATCTCTACTAAAAAAAATAGAAAGAAATTAGTTGGCCAACTAAAAATATATATTAAGAAATTATCCGGGCATGGTGGCACATGCCTATAGTCCTAGCTACTCAGGAGGCTGAGGCAGAAGGATTGCTTGAGCCCAGGAGTTTGAGGTTGTTATGAGCTAGGCTGATGCCACAGCACTCTAGCCCAGGCAACAGAGTGAGACTCTGTCTCAAAAAAAAAAAAAAAAATCTTTTAAACTAGATATAGCTGTAGTATTTTAAAAGTGTTGGGGCCGGGCGTGGTGGCTCATGCCTGTAATCCTAGCACTCTGGGAGGCTGAGGCGGGCGGATTGCTGGAGGTCAGGAGTTGAAAACCGGCCTGAGCAAGAGTGAGACCCTGTCTCTACTATAAATAGAAAGAAATTAATTGGTCAACTAATATATATATAGATAAATTAGCGGGGCATGGTGGCGCATGCCTGTAGTCCCAGCTACTTGGGAGGCTGAGGCAGGATTGCTTGAGCCCAGGAGTTTGAGGTTGCTATGAGCTAGGCTGATGCCATGGCACTCACTCTAGCCTGGGCAACAGAGTGAGACTGTCTCGAAAAATAAAAAAAAAAAAAAGAATGCAAAGTTGGTCAAGTTAAGAATACTTTAGAGAAAAAAGCATAAATAATAGTTGAAGACAAGAGTAAGAGTTTGTCAGACTGTTGCTGCTCCTTATTGGTGTTATTCAATAAAAAGAAAGTTTAGAGGTTAATTCAGACTAAGTTTTTGAGATTCACTTTTTTGGTGTGGTTTAGGAAAAAAGATTTTTGTCTTTGTGCTGGGCATCCTCCTCACCCTGCTGCCTCCCGCAATCCTGCTTCATTAACTAGAAGCTATAATTTTTGTTAATGGAGTCAGTGTTCTCTTAAAAACAGTTTAGGTGCTTAAAATACTATTACTTTAAATATTGATGTAGCATATAAAAATAAAGTTGATGTATTATGTATTTGTTTACTTACCACTTTTTTGTTTTGGGAAATTTATTTATAGATTCATCTCTTCCTAAAGCTTCATCAGATTTTCTTAATTTGCTTGATGGGTTACTTCAAAGAGATCCTCAGAAAAGGTAGGGATCATTTTAATGTGAATAAAAGTGGAATGTTTTTTTTCCTTCTATGTACTTCTAAGATAGTGCTTTTCTTAATATACAGATAGCTGTTCAAATTACTTTAAAAAAAAAAAAGTCTGACTTTGGATTAAGAGTTTTTTTCCTCTAAGTTTGCAGGTATTTCTAATCATAAGGAACTTTTGAAGTCAGTTTCTCTTTTTAAATAGTTGCCTAGTAGGTTGCCATGTTTTCTTATAACTCTGGAATCCAAGAAGTGCTTTTCTTTCCATTGTATACTTCAGGCTAAAACTGCTTTAGACTATTGAACTAGAGATGATACTGTCAAGATGGTTGATGTACCAATTGTTAACTGAGTGACATTTAATGTGATGTTTTTATGGTAATCCTGTCCTAATGGGGCTATCAAATGACGGGATAATAAGAGCATTGTGAATTTTCTGTGTGGTGCTGATGGCAGTAAGTTAGAAATTGAGGCTGTGGCACAGGATTGGGGAGGCCAGGAGGTGGTGGGGCACAGGGAAGGAGTTCTCATTGGCCTAGGGAGGCAAGAGCAAGTTGTTTCTAGTTCTGGTTCTGTCACTAGATAACTGAGGCAGGTGGAGGAGGAGGGTCAAGAGGTAAAAATAAAGAGTAAATTTAGTGTAGCATGTAAAATATTCTCTAATTTTATTAAATATGTGAAAAAAACTGTAGAAGGAAATGCTGATTTTTGTGTAAGCCACAGGATAAACCTCCTTTCAGAATTAATGTTATTTTGGTGGATAATGTTTAGATATCTTTTGATAGGCTATATATATATGCCTAATTTATTTAGGATGGTTTATCCACATATGCCAACATTTATAACCCTATAGTATATAATTTTTTGCTTAAATGGGACCATTCCATAACCTACTTTTTTTCCTCTTGTGGTATGTTATGGATATTTTCCCATATTAATATGTATGTATGTAATATATATCTTAGTCATTTTAAATGGTTGTAGAATGTACATGCATTATCTATAATAAAATTTTAGAATGCTTGTTGATTTCAGAATTTCTATACCTTATCACAGAAAATATCCTTTTGTGGGTTTTTGTTTTTAATTGTTCACTTGGGCGGTGATCTCCTTTGTGTCAATTTCTCAAAGTAGGATTGGCTGCCAAAGGCTAAGAGCATTAAAAAGTTTGATACATTTGCTGCATTCTGGGAATTTGTGCTTGTTTACACTTCCTGCAACAATATGTTAGAAAGCACCTTCCCTCCCACTCTCACCTACATGGACTTTGTTGATCTTTTAAAGTTTGCTAATCTGTTGGGTGAAAAATAAATTTCACTTTATTGGCTATTTTAATTTCTGTTTTAGTGAACTGTAAGAGCCCTTTGTGCAAAAGAATGTTATATGTGGTTGCAAGTTCTTTCTCTTTATTATTTGTGCTTACTTTTGATCAATGTAATTTTTATTTAATACAGAAATTTTGAATAATAAAATTAAATATAAATTATTTTCTTTTTTGTTTTTAAATTTAAATTAGGCCTGATTTTCCCAATAGGATGAGTATGCCTAGAGGCGTACTCTATTAGTAGTAAAACTTAATGCTTTGAAAGTGAGTCTGGGTTTTGGATACAGCTTAGTCATTGTAATGTGAGTGAACTAGCTAGGAAACATTATTTTGACTGCTAAATAGAGGTGTGAATGTATATAGTCATAAAGCTGATATTCTTGTTTATTTCTGAATGCAGTTCTAAAAGCAAAGTCCCAAAGCTGAAATGTGTCAAACAGTGAGGGTACCTAAAATGATCTTGCCTCTCTTGAGACATAAAGGATGACAGAATTATAGATTGATAATATCTGATATATTTACTTCAGAATTTCAGATTATTTATAGACTCCTTTCATAGACTGGTTGAAGAACCTGAAATACTCTCATCAGGCTCTATGCAGTATGAACCCTGAGACTACTAATAGTTAGTTGTCAAACCGTTTCATTCTGTACCGTTTAAGGCTTCTGAATTATTTCTTCTGATATTGCTAACACTTGATTGCATGCTAAAACAAAAGAGAAAAATACAAAATAATTTCAAAGGTACATTTGTATGGAGGTATTTACAAATTGTAAAATCTGGTGTTATATGTAATTGGGACATGTCCTGGGAGAATTCTCCATGGTAAATCACGTTAAAATAGAGTTTTAACATTTATGTTTTATGAAGATTAACTTGGACAGGCCTACTGCAACATTCATTTTGGAAGAATGCTTTCACTAGAGAAGACAAGGAATCAAACATCGAGGATTTCAGCTTCAGGTAGTATACACTTATCTTTGTGCATGGGGCATAGTTGTAGCATACTAATGGCCATTACTATTTTACTTCTGCAGTGCCAGTGACCTGAATTTCTATGCTTTTATAGGAGGAAATCCAGCATTTGTTTAATTAAGGATTGCTTAAAGAGTTTAATCATGGTAACTTTGTGTTCTTCATTTTGCTCATTTTTTGATCAATTGTTTATTCTTCAATCATTGATTTACTATGGTAGTCATTAGTTCTGTTCACTGAAACATCTGGCTTTCCACCTCCTAAGTAAACGATAGGATCTCATTTCCCCCTTTTAAGCTAGGTGTGGTCATGTGACTTGTTTTGGCAAGTGAAATGTGAGCAGAGGTGATGTGTATTATTTCCACATAGAAACTTTAAGAGCCAGTGTGTGATTTGGCACATTTCTTCCTCCTGATGAGATATGATTGGGAAGAAAAATGTCAAAATGAAGTTGCTGCCACCCTGGATCTTGAGTGACTACGATGAGCTTGGCTCTTCTGCCAGCTTTCAACGGCTATGTGCGTGAGTGAGGCATGAAGTTACAAGATTCTGAGCCACCAGGATTTGGCAATTCGATGTTCCCACTGCATGACCTGGCTCATCTCGCCTAATATACTTCGTTTTTATTATAAAATATTCTTGGCCCAGGACACTTAGTGAGGTTATGGTGTTTAGAAAAGAGCAAGGTGAGAAGTAGTTGAATAGGGCTAAAGACCTCATAGTTGACTAAATTTTTCCCTTCAAGTCATTCAGTGGTAAATAGTTTCTTTTTTTCTTTTTTGAGACAGAGTCTTATCCTGTTGCCCGGGCTAGAGTGCAGTGGTATCGTCATAGCTAACTGCAACCACAGACTCATGGACTCAAGTGATCCTCCTTCCTTAGACTCCCCAGTAGCTGGGACTACAGGCGTGTGCCACCATACTTGGCTAATTTTTCTTTTTTTTTTTTTTTTTTTTTTTTTTTGTAGAGATGGGTCTTGCTCTTGCTCTGGCTGGTCTCGAACTCCTGAGCTCAAGCAATCCTCCCACCTCGGCCTCCCAGGGTGCTGGGATTACAGGCGTGAGCTACTGTGCCTGGCCAGTTTTCTGCTTCAGTCTTTCCTCATTAAGTATGAGGCTAGCTAGAGGTTTTTGTAGCTGTCCTTTCTCAGTTTGAATGAATGTTCAATGTTGTCAAATGCTTTTCTCTATCATTTGATGTAATCATGTGGTCTTTCTTCTTTGGGCATTTACTGTGGTGACTTACATTAATTGGCTTTCAAATATGGAGCCAGCCCTGCGTTTCCCCCAAGAAACCCTATGTGGACATGGTGTATTATAGTTTTTGTCTTGCTAGATGCCTTTTGATCCAAGTGGCAGGACAGAGAGAGGAGAAAAAGAGAGCAATGTGGATTTGCCTCATGTTCTTGGAGTCATAGCTTTGGTCAGAGAGAAGGGTTCCCATCCCTTAGAGTTTCAGGCACTGGCCAGAATCTGCTGTTGTCCCCAACCAGCCGCTGCAGGATTACCTGCAGGCTGCGCATGACAAAAGGGAGAAAGAAAAATGAGGGGGTTTTCTCTGTCTGCTCTGGCCCTGGGGACCCCCTTTCCCATTCCTCAAAACAGAAATAGAAGGTTTCTCCTGGGGTTCTTTCTGTCTGTACCTATTGTCTTTGAGTCCAGGCCAGCCAGTACTAAATAAAGGGAAACTCATTGCTGGTCTTAGTGGTAGTTTGAACATTGATTTACTTCCCCAATCTGTCTGCTACCATTTATTTTTCAGGGATAAGGTTTATAGACTACTTAGTACAATGCCTTCCATCTAGAAAGTGCTTGTTTTAGCTACTTAATGAAAAATATTATTTTCTAATTGTACAATTTTGCCAAATGTATTGTGTAATTTAATTATATTTTCCAGTGTGCTCAGAAAACTATAGAGCACTCCAAAGTTTGATTGTGTTGGCTTTCTCTTATTGAGTAGCAGTTCTGTGAGGAAGTCTCTTGGGCCACAGGATTCCAGGGAGCTTTTGCAGAACCCCCAGAGTGGACAAGCAAAAGGGCAGAAGAGTGGTCAAGAACTAAGTCAGTCTTTCAGACGAGGTAAGCTTTCATTTCAGGCTGCTTAGTATTCTGTTTCAGAGAGTTCTTAATTTCAGTATTATCTTTCTCTTTTTTGTCTTTCTTTTTAAATCTGTCTATATTTTGCCTTGCTCATGATATTTTCATTCCTTATGGACAATATGTTACTTTCCTGCCACAGAAAATCCAACTGACTTACGGCCTAAGAATACTCTTGGGGGTCAATTGAACGAATCCATGTTTCTTCTCAGGTATGTAAAAGGAAAAAGCAATAAGAGATCAGTGAGAGATAAAAGTTCCATCTTCTTAAAGCATCTGCTGTCCTGGTGGCAAACCATGTTATACAGAGATAAAGAACAGAGATATTAATGGCAAATTCCAGTTTCACTCTGTAACTTTTTAAAGTTACAATTAAGTGCTGGCCAGTGGAATCTAGATTTTGCTATGTACAGTACTTTTAAAATTTTTAACCAAGCCATAATATTTTTCCTATTTATAAAGGTTAAAGCCTCTTCATTTTGTTCTTTAAAATAGAATTGAATTTAAAATTTCAGAAGTCCAGTTTCTTTATTTGGATAAGGACTTATAGAAAAGAACAGATCATGTTTTTCTTTTAAATACTTTTTAATATGTGAAGCTTAAACAATGTTTGTAATCATGAAAGAATTAAGTCAGAGTGGTATCTTAAAGTGATTAGGACTAATGTATTTAAACATTTAATAATGTATTAATATTAAATGTATTTTAATAAACTTCTCATAGAGAAATTGTTTTATTTCTTGAAATAGGAGTTATAATAAACTAAAATTTCTTGATCTGTTGGACCCATATTTAAAAATACAAAGTATATTTTCATTTCTCTGTATACCTTTTAGGCATTTTAAATTTAGTTTCTTAGAACTTTATGCAATTTTTGGTATACTGTATTTTATGTGCTATTTAATGAATGAATTAATAGATAAGTAAGTGAAAGAGAGGTGAGAACCCTGATCTTTGGGAATCTGAAGAAAATAATTAAAAGAGACTCCAATGCTCTGAGGGGAAGGATTTCTCAAAATGTACAAAACTCAAAACCAGGAATAGTGTCATGGCTCATAGAATGTGGCAGGCATTTACACATGTAGGGAGAATAATTAAATATAAATGCAGACTGGGTGTGGTGGCTCAAACCTATAATCCTGGCACTCTGGGAGGCCAAGGCAGGTGGATCACTCAAGGTCAGGAGTTCGAAACCAGCCTAAGCAAAAGCGAGACCCCGTCTCTACCAAAAATAGAAAGAAATTAATTGGCCAACTAAAAATATATAGGAAAAAAAATTAGCTGGGCATGGTGGCCCATGCCTGTAGTCTCAGCTACTTGGGAGGCTGAGACAGAAGGATTGCTTGAGCCCAGGAGTTTGAGGTTGCTGTGAGCTAGGCTGACGCCACGGCACTCTAGCCCAGGCAACAGAGTGAGACTTTGTCTCAAAAATGAAAAAAAAAAATACTGTATATAGCATGGAAGCTCTAAATGAAATGATAAATTAGCCAGGAAATAAACAAAATTAACAGCAATTAGAAAAATTATGTCATATGAACACAAATTATAGTTTAGACCTTTTTTTTGTTTGTTTGTTTTTTGAGATAGAGTCACCCTCTGTTGTCCAGGCTAGAGTGCATGGCCTCAGCCTAGCTTACAGCAACCTCAAACTTCTGGGCTCAAGTGATCCTACTGTCTCAGCCTCCTGAGTAGGACTACAGGCGTGCACTATCATGCGTGGCTAATTTTTTCTATTTTCAGTAGAGATAGGGTCTTGTGCTTGCTTAGGCAGGTCTTGAACTCCTGAGCTCAAGCAGTCCTCCTGCTTGGGCCTCCCAGAGTGCTAGGATTACAGGCAGAAGCCACTACACCTGGCTAAATTTAGACTTTTTTTTATAAGATCATATAGAATCATCATATTTTACCATTTTTCATGAGATGTGTTTCTTTCAAGAAAATAGTAATCAGAGGATAAAGTTTCTGAAGTCTGGATGTTATGTGGTGTGTGTTTTTCAGTTCTCGTCCTACTCCAAGAACTAGCACTGTAGTGGCCTTAGGTCCTGGTGAGGATATGACTCAGAAATCACCACAGAAGGCTTCTTCTCCTTTGACTAAGGTGAGCAGAGATGGGAATTTTTGTTTTCCATACAAAATATAGAAGCTCACAAAAACCATTATGTGATTTTTTTTGATATGTGAATTATGTTCATAATTACTAAATTTATAATAAATTTGCCTGATGATGATTGGTTTTTCTACTGAGGGAGATCCCATTTAGCTGCTTCATAGTTGTTTTCTTGGTAACAGGTTTATGGAGATGTAATTGACATTCCATATAATTCACCCATTCAAAGTGTACAGTTCAGGGGCTTTTAGCATATTCAGAGTTTTGAAGCCATCACCACAATCAGTTCTGTAATTATTTCATCATCCCACAATGAAACTGTACCCATTGGCAGTCCCCGCCATTGCGCCACCCCCCCACCCCCCCACCCCCAGTTCTTCCCTATGCTTATCCTAGGCATTCACTAATATACTTTTTTTTTTTTTGAGACAGAGTCTCACTCTGTTGCCCTGGCTAGAGTGCCGTGGCGTCAGCCTAGCTCCCAGCAACCTCAAACTCCTGGGCTCAAGCAATCCTCCTGCCTCAGCCTCCCGGGTAGCTGGGACTACAGGCACTTGCTACCATGCCCAGCTAATTTTTTCTGTATATTTTTAGTTGGCCAATTAATTGTTTTCTATTTTTAGTAGAGACGGAGTCTCGCTCTTGCTCAGGCTGGTCTCAACCTCCTGACCTTGAGCAATCTGCCCTCCACGGCCTCCCAGAGTGCTAGGATTACACGCGTGAGCCACGGTGCCCAGCCACTAATACACTTTTTGTCTTCATAAATCTACCTATTCTGGACATTTCATATAAATATAGTCATATAATATGTGGTCTTTTGTTATTGATTTTTGCCACTAACATGATATTTTCAAGATTCATCAAGTTGTAGCATGTTTTAGATTCCTTTTTATTGCCAAATAATATTATGTATACATCTTATCTATTCATCACTTCCATCAATATTTGGATTGATTCTACCTTTTGGCTATGGTGAAAATACTGCTATGAACATTTGTGTACATGTTTTTTTGGGATGTATGTTTTCATTTATCTTGCGCATATACTCATGAGTGGAATTACTGTGGTATGTGCTAATTTTGTGTTAACTTGTTTACTTTTTCTTTCTTTTTTTTTTTTTTTGAGGCAAAGTCTCACTGTGTTTCCCTGGCTAGAGTGCCATGGCATCAGCCTAGCTCACAGCAACCTCAAACTCCTGGGCTGAAGTGATCTTTCTGCCTCAGCCTCCCGTGTAGCTGGAACTACAGGCATGCACAACCATGCCTGGCTAATTTTTTCTATACTTTTTTAGTTCGCCAATTAATTTCTTTCTATTTTTAGTAGAGATGAGGTCTCACTCTTGCTCAGGCTGGTTTCGAACTCCTGACCTTGAGCGATCCTCCCACCTTGGCCTCCCAGAGTGCCTTGTTTTACTTTTTGAGGAACTGCCAAACTGTTTTCCAAAGCAGCTGCAATATTTTACATTCTCACCAGCAGTGTATGAGAGTTCTAGTTTTTACACATCTGTACTAACATTATTATTTTTTGTCATTTTAAAAAGAATTGTGGTAAAATATACCTAAAATTTACCATTTTGACCATTTCTAAATTCAGTGGCATTAAGTATATTCACTCTGTTGTGCAACCATCACCACCATTTATCTCCAGAACTTCTTAATCTCAGATTGGAACTCTACCTGTAAATAATAACTCCCCGTTTTCTATTCCCCTCAGCCTCTGGCAACCACCATTCTACTTTCTGCATGGGTGGTTGTGCCTATTCTAGGTATCTTGTATAAGTAGAGTCATACAGTATTTGTCTTGTTATGTCTGGCTTATTTCACTTAGCATAATGTCTTTAAGGTTTATGCATGTTGTGGCATCATTCCTTTACAAAACTGAATAACATTCCCTTTTGTGTATATACTGCATTTTGTCTTTCCATCTGTTGATGGACATTTGCGTTGCTTCCACCTTTTGGCTGTTGTGAATAATGCTACATTGTCTGTCTTTTTGATTATAGCCATCCTATTTCAAACCCTAGTGTGTATGAAATTCTGTGTCTTTGTGGTTTTGATTTGCATTTACCTGATGTTAAATATCTTTTCATGTACATATTTCAGATTCTTTACCTATTTTTAGTTGGGTTATTTATCTTTCAAGTGTTTAGTTGTAGAAACTTTTTTCCCCGTATTTTAGATTTATGATTTGTAAAAATTTTCTCCCATTATCCGAGTTGACCTTTGAAGCACAAAAGATTTAAATTTTCATATAGCTGGTAGCATACTATTTTGATATTATTGTATCTTTTTAGTTTTGATATCAGGAAGTATGACTGCTCCAACTTT
Organism: Mirza zaza; assembly: GCA_008750895.1. Taxonomy (NCBI): domain Eukaryota; kingdom Metazoa; phylum Chordata; class Mammalia; order Primates; family Cheirogaleidae; genus Mirza; species Mirza zaza. The sequence goes on along the minus strand of VSMD01116251.1, from coordinate 20,819 downwards.
TTTTTTTCAGGGTTGGTTTGGCCATTGTGGGTCCCTTGCGTTTCCATATGACTTTTAGGATTGGGTTGTAAGCTTCTGCAGAGAAGCCAGCTGGGGTTTTAATAGCAATTGTGTTGAATCTGTAGATCAATTTAGGAAGTATTGCCATCTTAACAATATTAAGCTTTTGTCTGTGAACACTGGATGTCTTTCTACTATGTAGGTCTTGAATTTCTTTCAATCATAGTTGTTTTTTTTTTTTTTTGAGACAGAGTCTCCCTTTGTTGCCCAGGCTAGAGTGAGTGCCATGGCGTCAGCCTAGCTCACAGCAACCTCAAACTCCTGGGCTCAAGCAATCCTGCTGCCTCAGCCTCCTGAGTAGCTGCGACTACAGGCATGTGCCACCATGCCCGGCTAATTTTTTCTATATATTAGTTGGCTAATTAATTTCTTTATATTTATAGTAGAGATAGGGTCTCGCTCTTGCTCAGGCTGGTTTTGAACTCCTGACCTCGAGCAATCCGCCTGCCTCAGCCTCCCAGAGTGCTAGGATTATAGGCGTGAGCCACCACGCCCGGCCAATCATAGTAGTTTTGAATGCAGAAATACTTTGAATTAAATAAGTTTTTCTAAGTGATTTTTATTCTACTTATTGCTTGATAAATATAACTGATTTTAGTTTTTATTATAATTTTTTTGTAATGTGAAAGGTATTTGGACCATGTAAAACTTAATTGCTTTTAAATTTAGTGTAAGTGTATTACAGTAAAATCTACCTGCTACTTTTTTTGGTTATATGTGAAATAGAAAGTCAGTGTAAAAATAAAAGCATTCTGAAAAATGATAGATGTTGAAGCTGTTCTGGCAGGTGGTTATTGTGGATGAGTGATCATTTTATTGAGAAAATTTAAGCAATAATTAAATACATAAGATAGTTAATGTTTTATAATCTTTAAATGATTTTATTCAGTGACAAAAATCTATAGTTGTAGAAAACTTGGAAAATGTAAAAGAGGACAAAGAAAATAGGAAAATACAAGGTAATCATGCAGAATGAACACTGATTACATTTTGATATTTCAAATTCTGGTTTTATATATGTTCATTTTCAAACAAGGGAACATAATTTTGTAACTTAATTTTTTCATTTAATGATTATGATCTCATTGCAATTATTGATCACTTAGTTTATTCCTGAGCATTTTATTTTTTGATATAAATGGAATATTAAATTGTTATAACTTGTCATTTGTGCATATGTTTGATTTACATATAAGATTATTTTTACATACAAATTTTCTAATTGGCCTATCTTCCTAATTCTTATATTACTTCTAATTTTTTAGTTGATGAATTTTGGTTTTCTGGATGTTTAGGTGTGTCATCTACATATAATTTGGTTACCTCTTTCAAATACTGATGTCTTATTTTACTCTGTGGACTAATATAATTTACTAGCAGTTCCTACACAGTCTTGAATCAGCAGGGATATCCAGCCTTTTGCTCTGTTATTTTTTAAGTGGGGGTTGTCCTGCTATGATGCCCAGGCTGGAGTTCAGTGGCTGTTCTCAGGTGTGATCATCATAGTGTACGACAGCCTCAAGCTCCTGCTTTTTAGCAGTTCTCCTGCATCAGCCTTTTGAGCAGCTGGGACTACAGGTGCATGCCACCACACCTGGCTTCTGCTCTGTTACTGACTTCTCTCCTTTTTTTATGTTTTATTTTTTTGTGACAGAGTCTCACTCTGTTGCCCAGGCTAGAGTGCCGTGGCGTCAGCCTCGCTCACAGCAACCTCCAACTCTTGGGCTCAAGCGATCCTCCTGCCTCAGCCTCCTGGGTAGCTGGGACTACAGGCACTTGCTACCATGCCCAGCTAATTTTTTCTGTATATTTTTAGTTGGCCAATTAATTTCTATTTTTAGTAGAGACAGGGGTCTCACTCTTGCTCAGGCTGGTTTTGAACTCTTGACCTTGAGCGATCCTCCCGCCTCGGCCTCCCAGAGTGCTGGGGACTTCTCTCCTTTTATTCTGCCCCCTCCATCACCCAAGACACCATCCTCTTCATCCAGGCCATCTCAGTAACCTACTGATGTGTCCCCCCAGTTCTCCATTGCTCGCTTCCAGTCCATTCTCTGCTGAAGCCAGTATGTCGTGATGTGTGTGTGTATAAAATTTTTAAAAATAACTTTATTAATTACAATTGTCATCTTCTTGGGCAGTGCCAGGCATTGTTTTAAATGCTCTAAGGTTACTCTTCACAATCCTGAAAAGTTGTTGGGTTTAATCTTCATTATAGATGAAGAAAATAAGGCTTTTTTCTTTAACTTTCTTAAGTTCACACAGTTAACATATGGCAATGTAAATCTACCCATCGTTTTGTCTTGAAAGTCCGTGTTCTTAACCTTAGGAAAAAATTTTCTTCCTTTTTTTTTTTTTTAACATGAAGTTCCTCCTTACTTTCTGTGTTTTTTATAAGTATCTTTTTTCTGAGTTACAAGGGTGGCCTTGGTTTCCAGGAACATTATTAGCTAACTCTTTATCTACACCTTTCTCCCCACTCAGTTTTGGATTATTTTGTTTTCTTACTCTTTACTTCCCTGGTTTGCTTTTCTGTTTTATTCAGCTTGCTAGTCATTGTTTCGACTGGATTCTTAATGCATGCATCCTTTCTTTTTTTTCCTGGATATGAAATACTAAGGCAGAGCCCTAGGAATAAAACTTTTGTTTAAATAGAACAAAAAGAAATATTTCAAAGGAATAACTAATGGTGAACTCTGGTTACTAATTTTGTTGTGTATCAACTCTAACTAGGTTTAACAAATATAAAGGGGTTTAACACTTAAGGTAGTAGGTCAGTGCTTCAGTCTGAATTTTTTATGTTACAACTTCTTATCTAATATTCTGAAAGCAGAAATAAATTGATTAGTGTTCTATAAATGAAAGATGAAAGCCATACTGGTAATCGAAAAACCAGTTTGCCTCGTCACTGTTTAGAACGTCAAACTATAAAGATCTGTTTTGTAGTCCTAACCAGCCTTAGTGGTAAACATAAGGGATTCAGTTACTTTCTTTGAGTTTTGTTTTTTTCATCTGTAAAATGGGAATAATGATACATACAGTTTAGGATTTTGGTGAGGATCACATGAGACTGTGAAAGCGTTTTGAATAGTAATCGAAGTACATTGATAATCGGTGACCTTCTACGGCATCTTCCTCAGCATCTTATTAGCTCAGTCCTCTAAAGCTCTTCGCTAGTCACAGAAACAAAGTCTAATTTTTGTTCACGTTTCAGATTACAAGTGGACACCTGAGTCAGCAGGACCTGGAATCCCTGATGAGAGAGCTTATCTACACAGACTCAGATCTTGTCATCACCCCAATTATCGACAACCCGAAGGTGTGGAAAGATACTGAAACAACTGAATTTTAGACTTTGCTGTGGTCTGAAATCGGCATGATATTTTCATTCAGAATATTTCTTGCCTTGTTTTCTTTCCTGTTCCTCCTGTTGTCTGCTTCTGTTTCATTTGTGTCACCTGTCTGCATTTCCAACTCCTACCCTGTCTGTAACCCTCTCCTTTTCCTTCACTTTCACTTCCCTGGAGTGGAGGTTTCTCCCCACTGTTCTTAATGCGTTAGTTCTGCCTTTCATTACTGCCCTTGTCATGTGCGGAGGAGTGCTGCCGACTTTGTGACCTCAGACATCGGCTCTCAATCCCTTCATTTCTCCATACATACTTAGGCAGTTCACTCCAGATGAACAGTGGCTGTTGTATTGTGAAGGCAGATGTCAGGGGCCACTGCTCACCTGGCGGGAGGGCGGGTCACACAGAAATCCTACTCTCTTAGGTAGTCCTACTCCCTAGGGTGGAGGGTGGGGGGACACCGTGGAGCTTGGGGAGCCCTGGTTCACAGCAAACTTCTAACCCAGTGTGAGTTTTGTTGTTTCATGTCTTTTGGAATGTAACACTATGTTACTAGGGGATGATGAGTTATCTCCTTTAAAGAAAATTAATTTCTCAGTCTCTCTGTTTTCTCTTGATTTCTAGCACTCAGCATACATTCCACTACCTGTTCTGTATTTTAATTTTTAGTTTTCCCGCTTTTCAGAAAATGGCTTTTTCTGTATCGATTCATGACCATTTCCTCTTATCTGATTGGAGAACATTATTGTGGTTCAGACCAAATGGGTTCTTGGATTCATGTTTATTTCCTAGGTAGACAACACTTCCTATAGATTATTTAGCTATTTTTCATAACAGAGCTAATTCTTTTTGTAAGTTCAGATGTTTGACAGAGTAATTGTGTATGATGCTAAGTTTGTTGGGTAATGGGGCAATTTCATGGCTGGCTTTCTGGAACAATTTGTGATGTCTTTTGACCCAATTCTATGTTTTCTTTATTTCCTTTTATAACATACTTGGTAGTTTCTGGGAAACCTTAGTAGAAATTTTGTTTAACTTTCTATTTTATTTAATTTATTTAAGTTTCATGTTTTTTGGAGACAGAGTCTCACTTTGTTGCCCAGGCTAGAGTGAGTGCTGTGGCATCAGCCTAGCTCACAGCAACCTCAGGCTCCTGGGGTCAAGCAATCCTTCTGCCTTAGCCTCCCGAGTAGCTGGGACTACAGGCATGCACCACCATACCTGGCTAATTTTTTCTATATATTTTTAGCTGTCCAATTAACTTCTTTCTATTTTTGGTAGAGATGGGGTCTCGCTCTTGCTCGGGCTGGTCTCAAACTCATGAGCTCAAACGATCTGCCTGCTTTGGCCTCCCAGAGTGCTAGGATTACAGGCGTGAGCCACCGCACCTGGCCTAACTTTCTATTTTAAACTACACTTAGAGAAAAAGGTTCAAAGACGAGAGTCCCTATATACCTTTTACCTAGCTGTTCTTAATGTTAACATCTTATAGGAGCAGAATACAGTTAGTAAAACCTAGAAATTAACATGGGTACAGTGCTCTTAACTATCAAATTTATTTGAATTTGTCAGTTGTGCCACTAATGTTCTTTTTTCGTTCTAGGATCCCACATTATAGTTATTTGTTTTGCCTCTTTTGTCTCGTAGTCTTTGTCTTTCATGGCCTTCTTAGGATTTCCCAATCTTTACTTGTCTTTTATGACCTTGACACTTTGAAGAGTAACTGACCAGGTATTTTGTAGAGTGTCCCTTAATGTGGGTTAATCTAAGGGTTTCTCATGATTGGAATGAGATAATGAATTTAGATTGTGAGGTTAGAATGAGAATATGCGTTTTTGGCAAAAGTGCTGCAGTAAATACAGTAATATTGGTACTTACTGTACCGATAAAGGTTTTAAAAATGTTATATATAGAAGTTTTGGAGAAGTCAGATGTAGAAATGATAGTTGAAATTTTAGTTAAAAGGCTCAAGATGAAGTATCTGGCTGTTCCAAACTCATAAATCCAACTACATGGTTTCTCCGCTTTCCTCAAATAAATCCCGAACTTTGTTATTCATGCTGCTCCAGCTTCTTAGAATGGTGTCTTCTTTAATATAACTATCATGTCCTAACCATTCTGCAAGACTTCAGTCCACCTTCCACCTCTTCTATAAATCCTATCCTAACCACGTCAACCTAAAAGTGCTTGCCGTATTCTCTGTTCTTTTAAAGAAATTTCTTTCTGTGAACTGTTTTGTAATTATGTCCTGCCTATTGCACATAGTTACTTAAATATTTTGTTTTATTGTTTAACAACCATTCGTGTCATCTTTCCAACTAGAGTATCAGCTCTCTAATAGGATTGTGTCTTTGATATCTTTGTATCCCTCTTAGCATAGCGCCTCACCCTGGCAGGCACACAATAAATATTTGTTGAATGACTAAATTTCTAACCTGGAGGTAAATTAGCTAAAGCGTAAGTCAAGATAGGGTGAAATTTTTCTGTGAACCTGTTTTTATTGCAGATATCAGTTGAAATGCTTAAAATTAATTTACCTATATTCATATATTTTAATCTGAAAGGGTATTTTTGAGTTATTCTTTTTGGTGACAAATTTTATAGCATTCTCTTTTGCCCTTAATTGATTTATAATCTGATGTAGGAGACATATCAGGAGACAGGTATCTGTCTCAAAAGGCATCTCAAAAGTTTGTTTTTTTTTCCCTAACCACAGATACTGAAACAACTGCCAATTAAATTTGATCCAAAAATATTGCATCTACCAGCACATTCAGGTAGGATCATAAAGGGCTTATCAAACATGCAGACTCTTTGTATACAGATACAAATATGAAATTTATTTGCAAATGGAATATTTGTGGGCACATAATTTGTTTTCTGGCCAATTGGCTATATTCTTAGTGTAGCGTTATGTAAATTGTAAATAATCTGTAATCCATTTGTGCCAGCCTATGACATTACTCAGCTGAGTCTGGGCTGCCCTGTGCTATTGTGGGTGGGGGGAAGTTCCTGTAGAGCTGAGCAGGTTTCCCTGTAGTGTGGGTGTGGTTGGGGGGGCCCGCCTCCTGACCATCCCATGTAGAACCTTAGAATTTCTACCATTGATGGTGCTGGCGTGGGTACACGGGGTTGGGGACCATAATGGAGAATTGGGATTCTACTCAAGGGACCAGGGCAGTTGAGAACAGGGCTAGGTAGTTCACTTCCATGGGGATGGCGGGGGATGCAGATGCTGAAAGGATGATTGTTATGTTTCTGTTCAACTAATGAAAGTCTTATTTAGGGTTAACATCAGAAACTGTTACGTACATTAAATTGATTTGTTTGGCAATTTATATATTTAATATTAAGCCATTAAACTATTCTTCATGGCTAGAGTAGAACCCATGATTTGAAGTAAACTTAGTATATTCAGATTTAAATAAACCAACTAATGGTTTATATTGGTCATCTTAATTACTGATAAAAAACAAAGAAGAAACCATATAGAAGGACATTTTTGAAAACCCAGAGTGTGGAGCAAAACATTGTTAATAATGCTTTCAGTGCCAAGTAGAACCATTATTTAAGAAAACCTAGAAATCTTTTTCTTTTTCTTTTTGAGCTATTTAGGAAATTATAATTCGTTTAAAGATCATCAAAATGTCCTAATTTTAGATGGCATCTCACTTCCTAATCTTTGACTTTTTTTTAGGGATCTGGAGTTAGGGATTCCAAGTGATTTCAGGTCTGATGTTAATAACATGGTTATTTTTAACTCTCGTTTTATTGGGATTTTTTTTAACAACTGTAGAATTTCTGATTTTTTCAATATTTTAGGGCTGAGTTGATTTATTTATGCAAAGGCTGTCTTGTTTTCTTTTACTACAATTTTATTTAACTTTACATTTTGTTGTAGGTTGTGAGACAGTTCTCCTTTAGGCATTTGTTTTCTTTTTTGGAGCTTAGTTTTCCATTGAAGTAGCTAAAAAATTGTCCATGGGTAGAAACAGAGATGAGGAATAAAGACAAAAATAGTATCATCTTTGGAGAACTTTTGGCTTTGACAGTGCAATTTTACAGTTTTCTTTGTCCTCATCTTAACTATTTGACATTCTGTGTTTATTTGTCGTGTAATGTTTCCAGCAGTTCTTTTTGGCATCATACACACTTTGATTTATTTTATTTCCTCTGCAGTGGATAAATTGTTATTTCTGAAAGACCAGGATTGGAATGACTTTTTGCAACAAGTGTGTTCGCAGATAGACTCCACTGAGAAGAGTACTGGAGCCTCCAGAACCAAGCTGAATCTCCTTTGCTATTTATGTGTGGTGGCTGGTCACCAGGAGGTGGCCACCAAGCTCCTCCATTCCCCCTTGGTAGGGCTCTGGAATGTGCCTTTATGTTGCTTAACTTCTGTGTTTCTATAGAGGTTAAAACAAATGCTAAAATATTAATTTGATTTAAGTACAATTAAAAAAGTGATTTATCGTTATTACAGTTTGATTATTGTTTGTTTAATCCTTGGGTCTAAAAGCAGTTGAGTAGATGGCACTTTGAAGTTTTTTTTTTTTTTTTTTTTTGGTAATACTTAGCCTTGCATTTTATGTTAACTTGTAATAATTATAAAATATTTCTTATATCTGAAGTCATAAGAGAGACATTCTCAGTGGCTGGAGTGAACTGCCCATGTGGTATAGGGGGCTCCTTTATAATGCAGTTTTCAAGCTGGTGAACTGTAAGGTTTCTGATGTAACATTGAAGGGAGACATCAAGTCTCAGAAGATTTTTTTTCTCTCCCCCCTGGGAATATCATTTCCTGGGCTGTCTTGGTTCATTGGGAAACTTAACAGGAATTTGTCAGAGCTTTTGGAGTCATCCTCAGAAAGGAATGACAGTGGTTTGGAGGTATTTTTTAGAATGGACCCTGATTTGGGGACTGGGTTCAAAAAATTCAGGTTCATTTGCTTCCAAGATTGTAATAAGGATACTTTTTTGGGTAGTCCGTGTGTGTCTTTTGGATGGGAGTAGACATTTAGGGAATATAAAGTAGTAGGAGAAACTAAAAGTACTGTTCTTAGTTTTTATTTTTATTTGTATACTAATGCTTTTGCATGTTTGTAAATAATCTCCTTGTGGCACGATTTACATTTGAGTTCTATAAAGGTCTGATTTCTTAACTTAGCGGTCACTTTTTGTGTTTCATGGATTAAATGTACATTTTAATTTTTTATCCTAGTTCCAATTGCTAATCCAGCATTTGCGAATAGCTCCAAACTGGGATATGTAAGTAACATTTATACTTTAAAAATTATTCTTTATGATTTTATTAAGTAATATAACATACATATTTATGAAAAGAACAGAGTCCTAAATAATTATCAGAAATTATTCTGAAGTATTGGTGACTCTGACTCACAGGCAATTTCTGTAGGCATCTCAATTATAAATTTAAAAAGAAGATTTAAAAATAGCCATTATCCTAATGTTGTAAACATGATTCTGGGATTATCCTAATTACCCCTGGAAACTTTATTAACTGTTACTTTTTAAAGTATTTGTCATAAAATACGTTAACTCTCATCTCTGTATTTTAATTCAGTGATACTTCTAGGAGTTTTCCCTTTGTCACTTGTGTCTTTCCCTCATGTAGCACATAACTTTCCTTTGATGTTATTTATAGTCTCTTGGGATTATGATTTATAAACTCCTGATGGAAAGAAACATACTTACTTTTTATGGAAGCAGGACGCCAGGGTGAAAAGCATGCTAGATAAAGTGTTAGAACATTCTGGGTTCTGGTTGCCAATGAGACTTGGCCAAATGATTTCCTTTTCTTTTTCTTCATTTTTTTTAGAGATAGGATCTCACTCTGTCGTCTGGACTAGAGTGCAGTGGCATGATCATAGCTCAGTGCAGCCTTGAACTCCTGGGCTTAAGCGATCCTCTCACCTTTGCCTCTGGAGTAGATAGGACTACAGTTGTGGGCTACCATGCCCAGCTAATTTTTTCTTATTTTTTGTAGAAACAAGGTCTTGCTCTGTTGCTCAGGCTGGTCTTGAACTCCTGGGCGCAAGTGATCCTCCCACCTCGGCCTCCCAAAATATTGGGATTATAGGCATGAGCCACTGCACCTGGCCCCTCTTGCTGAATCCCTGCTTCCTGGGCAGTCTGTGGGACAAGAAAAAGGCACAGGTTTAGGGTTCAGACAGACCTGGGTGTGGATCACAGATCTGCCTCCTTGGCAAATGCTTTAACTGCTGAGTCTCAGTTTTCTCATCTGTAAAGTAGGGGTAGCATAACCACCTCAGTTGTTGGTAATAATTCAACTTTGAATGAGATAAATACATGAAATGCCTTGTATGGTGCCTTGTTCTTAGTGAGTGCTTAACATACGTTGGAGATGTGGAAGTTGTAGTTATCCTTAAGCTACCTTTATCTCTTATGATTGTTAGGGGAAGCATGTGGAAAAAATGGAGGTGAAAGGATTTTGTGAATTGTGGTAGTGGTATGATAGTAATAATTCCTTCGTGCTGGCGAAATATGAGGGAAACAGTAGTAGAGGTTCACAGAATGCTGCTTTGGGGGATTATTCTTATGCATCTTCTAATGTTACTCTCCTGAAGTAAAATCTGATTTTACAAAATAGGATTTCTAGGTAATGGTTGAGCATTTACTACTTTAAGAAGATTTATGGTATGCTCATTAAAAATAAACCAGTGAAATCTTTATTTAAACACTTTTATTTAAATCTTAAAAGCTATATCCTTGGATGGGGTGCCCCCTGCTGACATTTTAAAGCAGGCATTCTTAATCCTTTCCAATCCCATCCCTGGTATACACCTGGGATTGTTTCCGGGAGCCCCAGGGATACCAAAATCCACAGATGGTTTTGTTTTTTTTTTTTTAAATTGTTAAAATTTAAGCTCCATTGTAAAAATAGTTTTAATTTGAGGAAAATAAGTAGTAAGGTAGATAAGTCCTCTGCTAGGATCCTCCTTTTATTCTCTTTCTCCATTGACACACCATTTCCTCCAGTGAGGCCATCTCTGACTCCCAGATTATATTACCTTGATAGCATATGGTAAAGTTCCTTAATTTAGCCTGGGGGATAATCACTATTGAAGTAGATATATTTATTCCTTAGCTTTGTTCTGCATATCAAAAACCAAAATTAGAATCACATGATACAATTTTGTAGTTTTCTCCCTGTAACATATATATTATATATTTTTAATGTCATTAATAATTTGTCTAAGATGTTTATAAGGTATTCCTTTTTTATGTTGTGAATATCTGATCATTTTGTTTATCCTGTAATATATTTAGATGCTATTATAATATTGTAAACAATATTTAATGAACATTTTTGTGCTTAAGTCTTTGTACATGCTTTCTTTCTCCCCTTATGGCACATTCATAGAATTAGAACAAATGGTAGAAGACAGTAAATACTTCCGTGACTTTCGATACGTTGCTAATGTGCTGTTCAAAAACATAGTATCAACATACAGTCCCAATGTGTTTAAAAATGCTCTTTTGTTAGAATTTTCAATATTGAATATTTATCAAATTTTATTTTACTTTAGAGACAGGGTCTTGCTCTGTCACCCAGGATAGAGTGCAGTGGACTGATCGTAGCTCACTGTATCCTTGAACTTGTGGGCTCAAGCAATCCTCCTGCCTTAGCCTCCTTAGTAGCTGAGACTATAGGATGTACCACTATGCCCAACTAATTAAAAAACATTTTTTTTTTTTTTTTTTTTGCAGAGATAGGGGGGTCTCGCAATGTTGCCCAGGCTGGTCTTGAACTCCTGGCCTCAAGCGAATCCTCCTGCCTCTGCCTCCTAAAGTGCTGGGATCACAGGCATGAGCCACGATGCTCAGCCTATCAAATTTTAAATCCTTCCTTGCCAGTCAACTTTATGAGGTATTATTCACATACAGTAATGGTATAATATTAATTAAAAAATTTTATTAGTTGTAAATTATGCATAGCATAAATTTATCATCGTAGCCATTTTTAAGTGTATGAAGGCATTAAGTACATTCACATTGTTGTGCAACTGTCACCACTATTCATTTTCATCCTCTCAAACATAGACTCTTTAGCCATTAAATAATAACTTCCCCTTTTCCTCTTAAGGCCTGGTCACGTATATTCCACTTTCTATGTCTATGAATTTGCTTAGGTGGGTACCTCATGTGTAGAACCATAGAATATTTGTCTTTTGTGTCTGGTTTATTTAACTTAATGTTTTCAAGGTTCACCAATATTATAGCATGTGCCAGAATTTCCTTCCTTTTTAAGGCTGAATAATTATCCATTTCATGTATATACCATATTTTATTTGTCTTTTCATCTATTTGTTGTTTCTACTTTTTGACTATTGTGAATAATTCTGCTATGAACATTGTTGTTTTCTAGGGGTTTTTATTCTGCTTATTTTTGGATAATAGCTACTCTAATAGGTGTGAAGTGGTATCTCATGGTTTTGATTACATTTCCTTTATGACCAGTGATGAGTATTTTTTCATCTGAATTTGGCTATTTGTATATCTTCTTTGGAGAAATGTCTGTTCAAGTCTTTTGCCCATTTTTGAATCAGTTTGTTTTATGTTGTTGAGTTCTTTATATATTCTGGATATTAACCCCTTATCAGAGAAATAATTACAAATATTTTCTCCCATTTGGTTGCTTGCCTTTCTACTGTGTTATAGTGTCCTTTGATTAAAGTTTGATTAAAGTTTTTAATTTTGGTGAGACTCCAGTTCATCTATTTTTTTCTTTTGTTGCCTGTGCTCTTGGTGTCATATTAAAAAAAATCATTGCCAAATCAATGTCATAAAGTTTTCCTTCTGTGTTTTCTTCTAAGAGTTTTATAGTTTTAGCTTTTATTTTAGGTCTTTGATTCATTTTGAATTAATATTTGTATACAGTGTAAAGTAAGGGTCTGACTTCATTTCTTTGCATGTGCATATCCAGTTTTGCCTATACCATTTGTTGAAAAGACTGCTTTTTCCCACTGAATGATCTTGGCACCCTTGTTGGGAATCATTTGCCCATCTATGGGAGGGTTCATTTCTGAGCTCTCTATTTCATTGGTATGTGTGTCTGTCTTTATGCCAATACCACACTGTCTTGATTACTGTAGCTTTATAGTAAGTTTTGATTGGGAAGTGTGAGACTTCCGACTTTGTTCTTCATTTTCAAGATTGTTTTGGCTATTTGGGGGTTCCTTGAGGTAAGAATTTTGGGAAGAATTTTTTAATTTTTTAGTATAAAGTTTTATTATACTTCAATAAGGTAAAGTAAATGCTTGTCAGTTTTTTTTTAAACACGATTTCTGTGTTCCTTTGCTCCAGTCATCTTAGTTGATTGGATTTTATCATTTGATACTTTAGTTTGTTTATTTCCAAGAAGGCCTCTCAGTGGCTCACCTCTATGTCATACTTTGGAGTTGGTGCTCTCTCCCTTTTGCTGACTGGGGCCAACCTCCCTTTTTCCTCCTCATGTGTTTTGTTTGATTTTGCTTTTCATTGTCTGAGCTTTTCTTTATTATTCCAGGCCTGTGAAATTTTACTAGAACTAGAATTTTACTAGGAATCTCTTTTTACTAATTTGCTTCAGCAGTTGCTCTATTAAATTCTTCATCCTTTCTTTAGCTTTTCTATTATTTCTTTATGATTTCTTTTTCACTATTCCATTCTTTTCCCATTTTTGAAACTCCTGTAGGATGAGTGTGGGAAAGAAGAGTCTTTTGGCTCTTCCCTCAATTTTTCTTTGGCTTTCTCACTTTCTCTTTTTTATTGAGATACAGTTCACATACCGTAAAATTCACCTTTTTATTTTTTTATTTTATTTTATTTTATTTTGAGACAGAGTCTCACTTTATTGCCCAGGCTAGAGTGAGTGCCGTGGCGTCAGCCTAGCTCACAGCAACCTCAAACTCCTTGGCTCAAGCAATCCTGCTGCCTCAGCCTCCCAAGCAACTGGGACTACGGGCATGCGCCACCATGCCCGGCTAATTTTTTTCTATATATATTAGTTGGCCAATTAATTTCTTTCTGTTTATAGTAGAGACGGGGTCTCACTCTTGCTCAGGCTGGTCTCGAACTCCTGAGCTCAAAGGATCCGCCCACCTCGGCCTCCCAGAGAGCTAGGATTACAGGCGTGAGCCACCGCGCCCTGCCTAATTCACCTTTTTAACATGTAGAGTTTTAATATATTAAAACTGGGTTTTAATATATTCAAAGTGGTACAACTATCACTACTATCTAATTTCAGAATATTTTTATCACCTAATGAAACCCTGTGCTCATTCTTCCTGCCCCTGGCAATGACTGATCCACTTTCTTTCTATTGATTTCCCTATTCTGGACAGTTCATGTAAATGGAATCTTACACTATATGGCCTTTTGTGTCTAGTGTCTGTCATTTAGCATAATGTTTTCATGGTTCATCCATATTGTAGGATGTATCAGTACTTGATTCTTTTTATAGCTGGATAATATCCCCTTGTGTGGACAAACTACATTTTGTTTATCCATTCTTGATGGACATTAGAGTTGTTTCCACATTTGGCTGTTATGAATCAATGCTGCTGTGAACATTTGTCTATAATGTTCTGTGTGAACATATGTTTTTATTTCTCTTGGATACATACCTAGTAGTGGAATTGCTGGTAACTCTTTGTTTAACCTTTGTTTGAGTTAAAGAGTTTGAGTTAAAGAGTTAAACCTTTGTTTAACTCTTTGTTTAACCTAAGAACTGCCAAACTCTCTCTTATTGATCTTTCTTTCTTTTTTTTTTTTTTGTTGAGACAGAGTCTCACTCTGTTGCCCTGGCTAGAGTGCTGTGGTGTCAGCCTAGCTCACAGCAACCTCAAACTCCTGGGGTCAAGCTATCCTTCTACCTCAGCCTCCCGAGTAGCTCCGACTACAGGCATGCACCACCAGGCATGGCTAATTTTTTCTATTTTTGGTAGAGACGGGGGTCTCACTCTTGCTCAGGCCGGTCTCGAACTCCTGAGCTCAAATGATCCGCCCACCTCGTCCTCCCAGAGTGCTAGGATTATAGGTGTGAGCCGCCGCGCCCGGCCTTATTGCTCTTTATATGTGAGCTCTACAGGTTGGTATTTATCCCTGCTCATTTTATAATCTCTAATTTTTTTTATTTGAACAATCATATTTGAAAATTTATGTTCTTGTTCTGATTGGCCCTTTTTCTAGCTTACATTCAGTATATATTTAATTAGCATGTTGATACATTTTTATTTTGGTTCAGTAAATCTAGTAGCTGATATTTAATAGATTGAAAATGATTCAGTGTTTATTTTGAGCTTGTCTTTGAAAAGAGAGAAATAAGTTTTGTTTCATATCTTTTACTTCATTTGTGAGTGTTTGATAATAAGCATCTGCTTTATAATTGTAAAAACATTCTTAGATGTTAACCAAGCTGCCCCTTTAAATTGCACACGTGGAAATTGAAGGATAATTGACTTGCTATTGTCAGTAGCTGATTAGTGGCAAAGCTGTGACTGGATTTCTTTTTTTTTTTGTAACTCTTGGTCCAATATCCTACAAGTATTTTTGAAAATGATTAAAGTATAATCTTTTTATTTAGAGGTGGAATGCTAATTATAACAATGCCTAGGACTTGTTTAATCTGTTGTATATGTTAAGACATTTGAATGGGCAATTCAAAAAGTGTTGAAATTCATAAGAATTATTTCTGTGTGTTAGAGCTGTGATAACACAAACATTTTCTCTGTGATATTTTTCAGTCTGATTTGTTTCCCCCCATGGACCCTGCAAAGGTTTATTTTAAGAACCTAAAAAATAAGGCTTTCTGGTTAACGCACATACTGATTAGCCTGGACAACATGCATCACCAAATGAGTGCGGTTCTCATCAACTCACCAGTTTTTTTTTTTTTTCCAATTAAAAATATCTTATCAAAACGAAGTTTCTGTATTAAATACTTTTACACATCACACTAAAGTGGTTTTTTTTTTGTTTTGTTTTTGAGAGAGAGTCTCGCTCTGTTGCCTGGGCTAGAGTGCCATGGCATGGGCCTCGCTCACAGCAACCTCAAACTTCTGAGCTCAAACGATCCTCCTGTCTCAGCCTCCCAAGTAGCTGGGACTACAGGCATTGGCCACCACACCAGGCTAATTTTTTTTTTTTTTTTAATTTTTAGTTGCCCAGCTAATTTTTTTTTTTTTTTCTATTGTTAGTAGAGATGGGGGTCTCACTCTTGCTCAGGCTGGTCTTGAACTCCTGACCTCAGGTGATCCTCCTGTGCTGGCCTCCCAGAGTGCTAGGAGTATAGACGCCAGCCACTGTGCCTGGCCACTTATAGTGTTATTTTGTAATTTATCAACTTTGTTTTCTGCTGGATACCAAAGATATGCCTCATTGAAACTAACTACTGTTTATTAAAATAGAAAAGTATTTGTAAAACTTTAGATGGTAAAAATTTCTATTAAAGTGAATATATTTATATGTTTAACTGTTCAGATATTAATTACTACTTATTTAGAAACTCATTGGTCTGCTAATCAGTAAAACAGAGACCTTTAGCCAAACCTCTCTGTACTCAGAGATAAAAGGATTAATTATTATTTCTCTCTTCTCTCTGGTTAAAGCCTTTTTAAAATTTTATTTTCCATTTTACTTTTAAACCACAACTTGTTTAAATTTTGTCACTATTAAATTATTGCAGAGGACATTGCTGTTTATGTCTCCCGTGTACATGAGGGAGAGTTTCTCTGGGCTATATATGTAGGGGAGTGTGTACCTATCACATTTAATTTTTATTTCACATTCTTATATCTAATGCTCATCATTGCATGACTTAACTACTTGAAGTTGGTTTCCTTGGTCCCTGACTCTTCTCTTCAGAGCCTATTTTCTCTCCTTTTACAGACGGGCCAAGGTCGCTCGAGTGATTGGTTTACTGGCCTCACACACAACTGAGCTCCAGGAAAATACACCTGTTATCGAGGTAATTTCTTTGATTACTGAAATGTTACGAATGACAAAAAAAGATTGTTCTTGATTTTGTAATTTACAACATGCAGTTTTTATTGACCTGCACTTAATTTTTCTTTGTGGAATTGTGGCAATTATTATAAAACGATCACCTCAGTGGACCTATAGGTTTAAACACAACAGCTCATTTATAACATAGTCTGTTATTAAAAGGGGTATGGCAGAGTTAACAAGGCTCGGGAACTCTCCTCATTGTTACTTCATTTATTTTTTGGATAATGCTTGTTTCATTGCTAGTTTTCTTGTAGTCTGTCCAATATTTTATTATAACCAATGTATTTTCTAGTTAAAGCATAGCTCCTAATTTAAATTACAAATTTTTTGGCTTTTTATCTTGAATTTAATGTTTTCATCCTCACCAGTTGTCAATTATTTCTTGACAGCTGATCTCAGTATTTAATGGCCATGCACACACTAAAGATATTTCCTAATATTAGCTGTTTCTTTCAAATATTGATATACTGGTAAGACTTTCTTACTTAGTTAACCAGTCACTCCAACTCCTGTGAAGTGAATGCTACCATTGTACTGCCTAGTTGAATGTCCTTGAATACTAAAATCGACTTTCCACCTATTCTGTTAATATATATTACACTTGGTAATAGAGTTTTATCTTTGGACTGGGAGAGGCATAAGGGTTAAAATAGACTAAAACAAACAGACGAAACCCAGGGCCTTTAGGGGAAAGGGCAAGAACTCCTAAAAGAAGGAAAAAAGGGGTAAGGAGAGGGGATTTGTAGAGCTGAAGCTGGTGGGGTAATATTTGGAGGTTGAAGAGAAATTGTCTAACCGAATACTGCCTGATAGAACTTGGAAATTTTCCAGTGGTGGAAAATTTTCTGCCGTAGTCTGCCTTAGACAGTAGCCTGTCTCCCACAGCATGGGACTGTCTCCCATAAATGGGAGATTAATCTCACTGTGTTTCCTTTGCTTACAATTCTATGTCTGCTCCCTGCAAACTGTTGGATCACTGATTTACTAGTAAAAATGTAACTAAGCCTGAGCTTTCCCATTCTTTCTGGGACTAAAAGAAGTGAATTGTAACCTATATATGATTGCTGATGGTACCCACCTTGACTCCCAGATATGTATAAAGTAGATTTTTACCTAAAAAAGTGAGCAGATAGGACAGTGTCACCAGGAAGATGAGAAGGCTTAGACTCTGAAAAGTGGTGGTTCCTTCTGATGGCTCAGAGCAAAAGGTCTCTAAGGAGAGAGTAGCTGTAGGAGATGGGAGAGAACTTAAAGAAAAGCATAAGACAGAGTCCTGAGATTTTACAGCATATTCCTGGATAACCAGATCATGTGTTCATTGCTTAGGAGCTATGTACCATGAAGAAAGAGCCTCTGAATATGAAAATTTGACTATTAAATTATTCAGTAGTTACAATAAATAAGTAGGATGGATACTTTTAGGAACCTGAGTTAGTGAATTGGAAGATTAGTATGGATTCTCTTAGGAGTCAGAAAAAAAAGATGATAAATATTATGAACTAAAAAGGCATGGAGGCCGGGCACAGTGGCTCACGCCTGTAATCCTAGTATTCTGGGAGGCCGAGGCGGGCGGATTGCTCGAGGTCAGGAGTTCGAAACCAGCCTGAGCAAGAGTGAGACCCCGTCTCTACTATAAATAGAAAGAAATTAATTGGCCAACTAATATATGTAGAAAAAATTAGCCGGGCATGGTGGTGCATGCTTGTAGTCCCAGCTACTGGGAAGGCTGAGGCAGTAGGATTGCTTGAGCCTAGGAGTTGGAGATTGCTGTGAGGTAGGCTGACGCCATGGCACTCACTCTAGCCTGGGCAACAAAGCGAGACTCTGTCTCAAAAAAAAATAAAAAAGGCATAGATATTAGTTGCAGAAGATCTATTATACTGTCCAATATGGTAGCCACTAGCCATAGTGGCTACTAAGCACTTAAAGAACAGCTAATCCAAATTGAGATGAGCTACAAGTGGAAAATACTTACTAGATGTTGAAGACTTGACATGAAAAAAATGTAAAGTATCTAATTTAAAAAATATTAATATATTTTACATTTTTAAATGATAATTTAGATATATTTGGTTAAATAAGTTATTTAAATTTCATACATTTTTTAAATGTGGCAACTAAGAAATTTAAAATTACTCGTGTGGTTTGAATTATATTTCTGTTGAACAGCTCTGATAAACATAATGGGATTTTCAGAAAGAGATCAAGCAACAGAAGTGAAATAATTGTGACAGAAATAGTAGAAGAAAATTTCACCCCGAACTGAAGGAAGACTGAATCTTTAGATGAAAGGTCTCACCAAATATCAGGCAAAACATTGAAAAAAGATGTACATCGAGACATATCCTGGTGAAATATGTAGTTTCAAAGAGAAAAAGATAAAAGGCCAAAAATCAGGTTATAAACAAAGAAAAGAAAATGAGGTTGACATTTAATTTATTTGTAACATGAAAGGCTACAAAAAGGAAAAAACAGTAGAATAACACTTAAGGATTATATGATCTTATGTTTCTCTATACAGTTATCATATTGCCTATTCATTAGGACAGAACACATTTTCAGAAATTCAGGGACTTCAGATTCAGGGAATCTGAATTTTACCAACATTTCTAAAAAATAAATTTTTTTTTTTTCTTGAGCAAATTGTAGCTGCCTAAAAACAATGTTAAGGCAAAGTACGGAAGAAACAAATTTAAACAAATGAGTATTAAATAACAAATGTTATTTAACTGTAAATAACATCTGTTAATGTTGTGAAGCTTAATCTGAAAAGAATGGATTCTTGAAAAAGAATATATATACTGTTAAAAAATTAATAACATGGAAATGATTTCCACATTATTTTAAAAGATCTATAAGGGTATGGAGAGGGAGTAGAAAAAGGAAAGTTCCTATTTTGTTCTAGCGTTTCATAGATACTGTTATATTCTTGACATTGATACTTTCATTCATTTATTTCACAAATATTTGTCAGTATTGGTGTATACACAAGGCACTTTCTAGGCATTCGGATATAGTGTTGAACAATATATGTAGAAATCTAGTGTGAGAAGAAAGATAAATATATAAAATGTCAGGTGCTGATAGATGCTATGAAAAAGAACCCCTGTAATATTCTGAAATAAAATTTAAAAAAGGAAAAGATAAAGTAGGATAATGGGGTTTAGAAATGATGGGTGGTCATGGTACTTTTTTAAGATAGGTTGTCAGGGAAAAGCCATTGATAGAAACATTCGAGCATAGACGTGAAGGAGTTGAGGGAACAAGCTATGCTAGCCGGGGGAAGGACATTCCAGGCAGAGTAAACACAGCAGTTGCAAAGGTCTGGAGGTAGAAAAGTGGTTGGCATGTTTCAAGGAACAGGAAGTGAGTGCATCTGGGACTGAGTGAGCGGGGGAGAGGGGTAGGGGGTAAAATTACTGAGGTGTCCAGCAGCTAGATCATAGAGAGGCTTGCTATATATCGTAGTAAGGAAGGATTTGGGATTTTATTCAGAGTGAGATGGGAGGCCATTGGAGGATTGTGAGCAGAGGCGTGCCTTGATGTGGCTTATGTTTGAAAAAGAACATCCTATCTGAGGGAAGATCCCTTGAACCCAGGAGTTTAAGGTTAGAGGGAGCTATGATGAACAGCACTACACTTCACCCAGGGCAACAGAGCGAGATTTTGTTACTATTACAGGAACAAGGGCAAGGTAGAATCAGACTGGCTTAGGAGGTGAGAGAGGATAGTGGCTTGGACCAGGTTGTTAGTCACATACACCCACACGAATGTTTGCATGCACATGCACTTACGCTTTTTACCTGGGTAGAGTTTGAAGAATGTTGACAGATTTGCCGATTGCTACAATGATATTTAAAGGGAAGCTTTAATAACCAAGAAGTTTGGCCAACGTAAATGCTAATATTCAGTATTTAAAATGCTAAATCAAATGCAAATCAAAATCAAAATGAAGTATCAAGATAGTCACCAGATTGGCAAAAATTGAAATTACAAGCCTAAATGTTGGTGAAGAAGAAGAAACTCTCATTTTTTTGCTGATGGGAATGAGAATAAGCAAAACCATTCTGGAAAGCATTGGCCATGTCTCCTAAAGCTGAATACATCTCTCTGTGTGTAATCCAGAATCCACTACACTATAACCCAATGTGCCAAATGATGTGTACAAGAATATGTATTCACAGTATTATTTATAACAGCCCCACATTTAAAAAAATTAAAAAAAAATTTGTTTTTATGACATCTTGCACTGCCACCCAGGCTAGAGTTTAGTGGTGTAATTATAGCTCACTGCAACCTCAAACTCCTGGGCTCAAGCAATCCTCCTGTGTTAGCCTCTTGAGTAGCTAGGACTACAGGCATGTGCCACTAGGCCCAGCTAAT